>JAQFZT010000040.1:0-55048 GCA_034696325.1 Camisiidae sp. | reverse complement strand
TAAAGTGAATTTTGATCAAATGAATTTTGATTAAGTGAATTTTGATCAAATGAATTTTGATCAAACGAAGAGGAGCCATTATTGCATTGGGGGCTTATTAAGCTTTTGGGGCAGTAAAACAGGTTTTTTTAGACCAAACCAAATGTAGCCGTAAAAAAGGTTAGAAAAATAAATGATAATAAGCTTAATAGACAAAGATTATGAAAAAACTGAAATTTTGAGAGAAAAAACTACAATTCTATATTGTCTGCCAAAGTGTAACTTAAGTTTAATTAATTGTGAGAAATGATAGGGAGTACTCAGTTTATAACTATAATTAGAAATAAACGGAATTCTTCAATGGAAAGATTGAATGATAACATTACAAGTGTAATATAACATTCATGAATATAAGTTATTTGTATCAATTATGAACAAATATATCAAATAATGACTGGTGTTTTTGAGAAATTAATTATCTTTCGAAATTTAAACACTTGAACTGATCGTATTATGTATTTTGTAATTTAAAAAATTGGACCCAATTTTGGTCGCGAATGCCTTTAATAAGTGGGTCACAACCAAATAAGAATGAGGACTACTACTAACTTTAATATACATTTATATTGAAAAATTAATTTGATTGCTTTCCTGATAGAGTTAAAAGTAATATTCTACAATTCTATGAGGGTTTCGATGAGCTTTCAATTCGACTCATTCTATGCATCCATAATTTTTAGTATTTTAGTAAAATTTAACTCAAAAGTTTTAAACAAAATTTTAGTATTTTATGCAAACATTTTTGCTTTATTTTTAATAGAAGTAAATCTGGCTGAAGATACCATTTGGTCATAAATCATACTATAACTTAATGAATACTTTGTGGAATGAGCGGTCATTCAATATAACCTAACCCTAAAATAAAAATTGGCTGAAGCTCTACTTTTTAAAAAGTGATTATCTTACTTATTTCCAGTTGTCTTCTGATTCTTTTCTTACAATTCTCTTTAAAGTTAACTTGAGATTCGTTATAATCCATCGTAATATTCATGAAAGATTTATATAACATGGAGTGTTGTGTTTTGCGAATTCTATACCCAGAATTCGATAATTTTGTGTTTTTCATTTGTTCATTACTTTTTTCCATTTCTGTTGGAGAATAAAAATTGTGAATCAATTTAAACTTAACTCTTAAGTTATAAATATTTTAAAAGAACACTAAATCATGAGTTTAATGAAAGATATATTAATAAATGATTATTTTGAATGCCTTGGATTTTCTCTTTTGCCTTCAGTATCATTCGTCTCGTTTCTGCCATCAAATCATCCAATTCTTGATTCACTTCTTTATAATTAATCAATAAATTTTGAAAACAATTTAATGACAACATTGAAAAGTGTTGATAAAAATGAAGAACTCATACTGTAATCATTTTGTTGTCCAAATAATATACTGTTTTGAACTTTTTTAGTTTGATTCACATATTCTTGAATTTTTTCGATAATATCCTTAATTTGTTGAACCTTTTTATGAATCAATAAAATTGATTAAAATAACTATTTTTAATTACATATCACATAAATTAATAATAGTTTTATACCTCTTCCTGAAAGTTGTCTAAATCATTGCTTTTAACAGTCGATGACTTTTGCTTTTTCTTGGATTGAATCTAACATTCATTTTACAAATAATTATTTGAATTTCTTTACAATTAAGTCATTAATTACTCACAGCTTTCAGTTCTTCCAATCGATCCTTTACTACCATTTCTATCGATTTATTAAATAAGACTTTTTAAATAAATTAATTTGAATCCCATATGCAGTCCATTGATTACGAGAATAAGAGGAATGAGTTTTTAATTGTTTGCAAAAAACAATGACTCATATGATATTTAGCAGCATTCACACGTTGTTATGCAGTCAATAACAGATGATAGAAAAAGTTGATAATAAGTTATGAAATATTTGAAACATTACTTTTGATAACTTAGTAATGCTTTTAGTGCCACACTTTGATTGACTCATAAATCGCATTGATTTACAAAACTTGTCAATTAACTCGTACTTTTAATTAATAATATAATAATTGAAATATAATTTAGATTTGAATAACAACTCATATATTGTCTTAGAATCAAAATATAAGTTTGAGATTTTGAAAATTTATTTTACATTCAATTTTGTTATTAAGTTTAGATTAGACTTTGATTTACTTTTATTTTGAATTATTTATTTATTGCAATACTTAAAATAGACTCTAAGATTATGATTACCCTAAGGTTTGAGTTTCCATCGCATGGGTTCGGCAAAAATGTGTCCATTGCTTTCAATTAATTTATTTTATCAATCAAAACAGTCTTCAAGTCTGAGCACAAAAATATTCTAATAATCTTTTGAGTATTCATTCATCTCTCAATTATTAATTCGCAATACAAAGGCCTAAAACTATGAATAAATAATTTTGAATTTTAAGTCAAATGTATTTTTCGCGCCTTTCATCACATGTTTCGCATATGTCTCTTGTTTTGGTTTTTTTAATTAGAATAAAATGTCAACAGTTTAGTGATTAAAAGTCAATCAAAACAATGATTTCAATATCTTGTGAGAGCTTATTATCCTCTGTGCCATTTGTTTTGGCGCTCTTTTGGCCATTTGTATCAGCATTTTTTGGTTTAGAAACTGTTTTGAGACAATCGTTAGTCATTTGCGTCTATTTTATCATTTGTGATGTCTTTGAAAAAGCTATTTATTCAATACTCAAAGTATTTATTTAACTATTATTAACATTCATATCAATTATTGATTAAAGAGTAAAAAAATTAATTATTTATTTCTTCTTTTAGAGTGACATCAATTTATTGAAACAATTTGTAAATACAATAGTATTAATAGTGCTCTTCAGTCAACCATTTATAACAATTCCGTCTTTTATGATAAGTTTATTCAGTGTTTTACTTAAATATTGTGAACCAATAATAATAGTAATAGAAGTCCGACAAATGGTTCGTATTGTCAATCGATTTGGACTTTTTCTATCGGAAGCCATTCATAGCAATGAAAGTGAAACTAAAAGTTTTGTTACAAAACTTATTGTTCTCATCATTTCAACAATTAGTTTTTTGTTAGCTTTTGTTGTGATAAGAAGTGCACTAATCAATGCCCAAACAGTGGTCTTCACTTAGTTAGTCATTAATAATAATTATATTTATTTAAATACAAATCATTTTTTAATCAAAACTAATTTATTTTTTTATTCATTGATTCAGTGCTTCAGTTTTATTAATATTATTTCAAGTGATACTAATTATAGCCACTGTTTATATAGAAGAAGGTATTAAATGATAATTGTTTGAGTAATTAATATATTAATGAAAAATATTATCAATAATAGTAATGAGTTTTTGTTTGTTGTTTAAAAGGTATTATATCCGACACATCCATCGTATTTCTGCTCTCAAGTCTTGCACTTTATTTATCTGTTTTTGACGATAACAACAAATATCAAAATTCAAAGTAAGCTTTTATTCAATTATTATTTATTTTTATGAAAATTATTTTCGAGATAAAACTTATTTATAAATGAAGAGTAATATTAGAGAGGAATAAAATATAATTTGCAAATCGATAATTAATCAGAAGTTTTTCTATAATCGAAGACATGTTGCGGAACATAACTTCTTGAATCTGAAGGTCTTGACCTCTGTTGTGGTTCATCATAAACACTGATAATTTGTTCGACCATTTCCTGTATTTTATGTTTAGAAAGAGACTCATCGAAGGCCTCATTCCATGAAAGCAATGCCTCCTCATTGTAGGGAATCTTGTAATTAAGACATTGAAGCGAAAGCTCAATAACAGAAATGGCGATTTGATTTGGCTTTTGATTAAGTACTCTATCGTCTAAACAGAAATAGTCGTTAAGTAAAGCCCAACAACTTTTCGATAGTTTTTCACTCATTTCTTCGTTTGCGATCCAATCGGAGAGTGTTTTCAAATAGAAAAGTAAATAACGATGTGGTAAATGAACCTCAACTTTGAATCTTAACATTCGTAGTAAAAGGAGTTCGCACTGAACTATTGAGTCTCTGAGAGACCAATACTTTGAATCATCACTACTTAATAACTCATTTGTTTTGTGTATTGTCTGATGGAATACGTTAATAATATCTTTTATTTTCAAATGATTTTCTTGTACTTTAGCTGACAAATAGAGAGCCGTCGCAGACATTAAGAGTGTATCGTATTCTTCATTATTGAAATCACGATTAAATTTATGTAAATAATAACATGCGCTACAAATTGTTTGACTATTCACTGACAATTTTGATCCACATTTCATAACCATTTCCAGTGTCTTTCGTTGTGATGACATTTCCATCAGATATCAAATACACAAATATTTCAGTAATTAATTGATCACTATTTTGTCTAAAGTAATGGTTTTGCTAAAGCTGTTTATTATTTGTAAAGATATCACTAAAACCCGTGTCATTCACGACTCCATAGATTTTTACTTTGAATTTGTAGTATTATATGGACTAAAGTTTCAATTGATTGCCACTAATGTCGCCATAGTTTATAATTTTCATATTTTACTCATAATATCATTGCTGACAAATCAAAAACATTTTTAATTATTTGTATAAAGATTTCTGGATTTAAAAGATAACAATGAATTAATACCTAATTTGATAATTGATATTTAAATCAAACATTACAATATGTCATTCGTATAGATATTGTCCATTATATGCTTTAAACGTCCGACAGATATCACTCTCAACTTCAAAACTAGTTATTTTCAGGTTTTTTTTTGTAATGAGAAACTTTCATAATTTTATTGCGAGAGTAGTCCTCAAAATCTCGATTATTCTGCTTTTTCTTAGCGTTAAATCTAATGAATTTTGATTCTCATTTGATTTCTTTCTTAATTGCTTTCCTATAAAGTATTATTTGATTTGAAAGCTTTGACTCTTCGTATGTTATAATGCATTTGTATAGCATTTGAGTTGAATGAAAGCCACTCCAATCTCACTTTAGTTTAACTTTTCAATTTTTAATTGAGTCAAAAGATTTATTTCGTAATATTTAGGTTTGTTTTGGGAACAAATTGATGAAATAATGTTGTGTTGTTTGCATTGATTGAATCCAAACCTTTTGCCTTTCCTAACCTAACATATGATTGTCGAGTATTTCCTAAACATTGTTAATATAGGGCTAATTTTGGTGTTGACTCTTTTCCATTTTTTCTCTCCAGTAAGTCATCAAAGCTTGAAGTTTCTGGAGTCGTTTTTCAGAGAAAACAAATAATTTTTAGTTTAAAGTTTTAAAATTGATTTAATACTGATATTTGGTGTCAAAATATATGGTTTGAGTGAAAGTCTCATTTAGAAAATAGCTTAGAATTGAGTGCAACACATAATTGATAATTGAGTGGAGTGTTAGTAAAAACAGATTTATTATTTGTCTGCAAAGTAGTTGTTCTACACATTAACAGCTCTAACGTTTAGTAATTAAATTATCTCCACTTTCTCAAGACAGCATTTGTGATAACAAATTAATCTCATTTGTTTAGTGCTATCGCACAATACTTCGTACTTTGTTGTTGTTGTTGTTGCTGTTGTTGCTTATAATGTATTTTTCTTGTAATTGTAAGGATATTCTCATAAGAGTCGGATTCTCTCATATTTATTTCTTTCTGACATTAAATTTTACTTATTTTAAAGTTGTTTTCGTGTAAGATTTCTATATTGTTATTTAAACTTTGATTTGTTGGAAAAAGTTTGTTGAAAAAGCTGAGCTCAAAAATGTATTTTCTTGCTCTCAAAGACCACTTATTCTATTGAATATTGTAGACAAGCCTTAATAAGCACTCATTTATGAGTTATATTTGTCAGCGATTCAGTTGATGCTGAGAAGTGTGTATTCACTTTTGAGTTAAACAACAATTTTCGGCAATACATACGAGAATTGTATCTATTTTTTCTCACTTTATTTAACTTTTTTCTTATTCACACATAAGAATAAAAAGAAAGAATTTAGTGTTTTTTCGTTATTTTGATAGAGAAAAAAGAGATTTATATCAGGCAAAAGTGATGCGAAAAAGTTGCTGAAAATGATGTTCATTGAGTTGTGTCAAGAGTTCATGTGAATGATATTCATGTGTTGTTAGAGTGCGTGCATTTCGCCAGCGATGCCGATCGCTATCTCAGTCACACTACGCAACACTACAAGCTCTGCATTTTGCGATTTAAAATAAAAATTTTAGTCCTCAAATAAACTTCACAGTATATGTTGGAGTAGTGATGAACATAAATTGTTTTTGCATGAGCCGAGGCTTAATTTTTAATTAGCTTAATTAGCTTTTACTAATAGCAACAAAAATCTCACTTTTATCTATTCACAACTTTCTCTTCGCTATTCAAAAAGATTACTCGTATAATTAAAAACAGAGATTTGCACAATTTTAAGTCATTTTAAAAGTTTAGTCACAAATTTTGCTCGATCTTCCATTTTATCAAAAGTTAAAAATTATTAAGTATGTTATTATCATTTTTTTAAAAACTCGAGTTCAGAAGCTCACAACTGCCAGCTTCAGCTTAGCTTCCAATACATGAGTTTGAGTTTATCTGCAATTCTTGGAGCTTTAGCTTAACTTATGCTCTTCACTATGTTGGAGAAGTTTTGTAAAAGCTTTTATTTCGCTATTCATCAAAATAGCGTTTTAAATGTTGTACTACTTTAAGGTATATTTGTTTGCATATGTCTTACGCTCTTTTGCATCTTTAAAACTTAATCCTAGATCTGGTGCTAAAGTTGAGGTGTGAGCAGTGATATAAGCAAATAAGTTAGTGTCACAATACACTCGACACTCACCTAACTCTTGATAACAAACAACTTTTCTATCTAAATGTTAGAGTTATACAAATATTTAATGACTAAAACAAGATTCATTTTATTACATCACTAAAATGACAAAAACAATACTAATGCATCCAATTTGACATGAGGCCTCATTTTTAACTGTCATTTATTCAAATTATATAATTCTATCATTATGATTATCAAACAAATTATCAACTCATTAATTGACCCCATTTCTCTATTTGATAAAAAATAGATTATATGTTTTGTTGTTTTGTTAATAATTTAGATTATCTCAAAAATTATAATATGAATGAGAATGTGAGCACATATTTATTTGTTCATCTAATGTAGAGCTGTATTTGAATTACTTTGATTACAATACATTTACGACAATAGCTGGAATTGATGCACATCACTGAATGACGAACTATTTCGATGCAAAGAATAGTATTGTAAATAATGCCTAGTTTTATGTCTTATCTCTTTCATTGAATCATTTTCTTGTTTCTTATGCTTATCGATTCGAAAAAAATCGTTTTGATATCACTGATTGTCAATCGATTGGAGTCGAGCCAAAAATCGAAGTCTTTTCCTTTCATCATATGATATATAAAATCCGTTTACTTGAAGTTTTAGACTTATATGATCTGATGCTATAGAAAATAGAATGTCTTGAGCAACTCCTCCCTATCCTGTTCCACAAAGGTTTGCAACCATTGAGTACTAGATGTGACTCACATTAACTTTTTATCGCAATTCTTCATATCCTTCTTATCTTTTGATTTCAATGATAGTGATATCAAAAATTATATTTGACTATTACTATCACAATCATGTATCATCTCATGAGAACTGAGTAAAAGTATTGTATTTTACAATCTGTTCCCGTATTCTTCTTCTCCTCCTCCTTCACTTTCCACTATTTTTATTACCATTTTCTGTCATTCATTCTGATTCACATTTTCTCTTTCCAACATTCGAATCGTTTGCCATTAAAATTGAATTAAGGCTATATCAGTGCAAGAGTTTCTAAATTTATCTTACATTAGGACAGCATTAGACTTGTATTCACTTAAGTTATGTCATACAATTTGGTCTATCATTTAGTGTCTTAAGAGCTGTAACACTTTTTTAATTTTTCCAGAAGAGTTGAACTTTTTTCAAAATTCAATCAATAAACTGTAATTACAATATTTATGAATCTATTTTTTATTCACAAGCATCGCTTTGTTTACTTCTTATAAATTCATCAAATAATCATAACTTTACATTTGCATAACGTTATCAAAGATATCATAAGAAAATAGTTTTATTTACCTAATTCTCACAAATCATCATTCATTTTAAGTTATAAATATTTCTTCAAATAAATTATCATTTGAATATATAGTATATTTTATTGAGTGCAATGCATCCGAAAAATAAATGTCAATTTAACATTAAATCGCTTGAATTGTTTCAATGACTTGTAAAAGGTTTATTTGCATTTATATTTCATAAGAATTTTGTCAATTCATTTCACTGTTTATATTAATGTATGGCTTCACTTAAAAGATAGAGTTATTTGAAGAAATTTATTTATTAACTTAAATACATGATTAATTGAATTTGAAAATAAGTTTGTAAGTTATTATATAAATTGCTTACAATCAAATTTACTCATTTAATCATGTCCAACAGGAAAACCAAATAATTTATTTATTTGAATTGTTGGATTTTAAAATTTGTGAAGTGTTTGATAAAATATTTTTGATAATTTATATGTAACACATTCTAATGCTGTTTGAATGCTTGTTCGACACAGTATTATATTAAGAAATATGTTGAGTTTACGTTAGAAGTGTAGTCATTTCATTGTTAATTTAATGAAGAGCAATGAATAATGATTAGCTCAGCTTTCTTTTCGCTTCTCTCACATTTTTGCACAGCTATAGATTTACTCTTCAGATCTTCAACAGAACAGAGACGAGAGATGTAATGATCCCTCTCTTAATTAACTTACTTTTTGCTTTTGTGTTTATCATGTGAAAAAGTTTGCGTGTCTATTAATGATGAATGACATTAAAATTCATAAAATAACGTGTCTCTGAGGTGATAATTTGCTGTACATTTTGTTCAATGCAATTTATGACAGTGAAAAAAATATGAAATATATTTTCATTATGAATATTATGTTAGAGAACTTTCATAATTAAGTTAAGACTCGTGAAAATAGTAAAAATGTGTTTTTTAAGCTAATTAAGTCAATTCATTCTCCAATACTAATGCTTAGGATTTTGATGAGATAAATAATATCACACTGTATTTCATGATAAAATCTTTCATTCATTAATCCTTTACCCATACGAGTATTTTTTATGTTTTTTATGCACTAATAATTACTGCTGAAAAACAAACCACTATTCACTACTAAAGCACAAATCATAATATTTGTGTTGAAATTTTCAAAGTATGGCTCATTTTCAAAGTATATAAGTTTAAGAGATTGATTGATGTAATTTATATAAATAGAAGGTTTAAAAGCATTAAAAAATTAGTTGATTAGTTGGATAGACTTAATCCAAATTTTGTTTACTTGTACCCCAATGACACTCCAAATGATGGATTGTGACGGCTTGTGATGGCTTTCTTTAGTTGGCATCACTCCTACCATTTGGAAGCACTGATTAATTGATTGAATTCCGTGTTCTCCACTTGATTACATAGGATTTGGTTATTGCTAACTCTATGCCAATACCTCTCCAAACTATGACAAATGTTTCCATCATTTATAAAAACTTACATAAGAGTTTTCGACACTTCTCAACACTTTTCACATTATTTTTCCACTTTATTGGCATTTCTAGAAAATCGAATGTTATTTTCCAAGTATTGAATTTAATAAGTTTCAAGACTTTTGTAATTTTCAAACATATGTTTATATGAAGAAAAAAAATTAGTATTTTGTGATTTTTTTAAATAAATCAATGAAATTCTTATAATTGAGGAGTTTTACTAATATTTTTATTCAATTCTTTGTCAGGGATGGCCAAAGGGGGTATAGGCAAAAATACACCCTGAGTCGGCGATATTTTGCCAAATTTTGCTAAATCCCCCCTAAATTTTGGCAAAATTTGGAAAATACCCCCCTGAACTGATTGAGTCTGGCCATCCCTGATTCTTTGTTGATTTGCAACTGACCGATCAAACGCTTCAAATCATAATAATTTAATGAAGAGTTGAGCAAATACTTGAAAATTTAGAAAATAATTCAAAATATTTGAATGACGCTCTTTATTCAACAGTAAATCAAAATTCAAAAAATAGTGTTTTAATTTCAAAGCTCAATAAAGTTAAATTTTTTCTGACTTGTGAGCCTTTAACAGATTAGAAATTATTACAGAATTCTTATCATTAAATGGAGTTTTTAAAATTGAATTCACTTTTTCTCGGAATATATACTATTTATGAATATAATTATCGATAATTAATGATTTGTAGTAATTTATAATACAATTTAAGCTAATATTTAAATAGTATTTTGTATAGTAATGGATGGGTGTGTGAGAAGATTGTCTTTTACAGAAAGTGAGTAATGATGAAAATTTTGCAAAATCATCAAACTTTAAAATATTTACTTGAGTATGAAATAAGAGACTTTACTATATTGTATTGAATCACTTGAATTATTCTAAGTTTTATGCCTTTTTCTATCAACTGAAAACTGGTGGTCTTAAGGCAAAGAGTGGAATAGCAAATGATTTCTCGCTCATCCCATTGCTTGTATTGTCTAGTGCTTAATGGATTTAATGCACAATTTTTGCATGCATTAAGGCATTAGAGGAAGTCGAGGGCGTTATCAAAATAGTTCTTATTTGAGATGCCATATCGAAGACGATAGAAGCGCACGTAAATTAAACATAGTTGACGTGAACGCTCCACAATATCCGTGTTTGATTTGCGACGTCCATTACCGTATTGATAGCCGATCATCCCATACACTAATAATAGCGTTCACATGCATTAAGTTTTGATATTTTGCACTGAACTGAATAAATCAGTTGGCGATGAGAACTCAATATGCAATCAACGAAGAGCCGCGCCTATAGCTCTGCATCATATCTATGATAACCTTATTTGAGCCCCTCTTCCATCATTGCGCCCTCTTTTCCATTAAAAGTTTGTGCTTAAAAAAAAGTTTAATATTATATTCGATCGCTTATAGAATGTTATATTTTTATATATGCGATATTTTGCGCTTCAAAACACTCAACATCTTATGGCATCTCATGGCAGCTCATGGCCTGTTGATGCTATACATCTCATACTCTCTCTCTCTCTCTCTCTCTCTCTCTTTCTCTATGATAGAGCGATAGTTAGACACCAAATTCATTATTTATTCTCCAATAGTTTTGCTAAACTTCTTATTTTTTGTTTCATTTTAAAGCTTTGAAAGTCTTGTTTCAATATAGCTTTGAATAGAATATTAAAATATATGCATTAAATTTGATTTATTTATCTCTAAAAGTCATTCATTTATTATGTATGTATTCATTTGTCACTAAACAAGAAATCAAAATCTGAACATTTAATTGATAAAAATATGATAAATTCAACTAAATTTAGAATTGAATACTCTCTTGAGTTTTGATAAGAAAATAGTTTTTTTGACTAAATTTCGACATATTCTGTTTTATTACATCAATCACTGTTCTGTTAGAGTAATCGATGAATATTTGGTACAACCAAAGCTCAATTTCTCGAATGTATTGCTCAAAATTTAAAACTATAAAACTATTAGAAAATGTTTATGTGGCTCTCATATACAATGAGTTTCTGAAAAATATGATTTCTAAATAGAATAACTGTTTAACTAGATATGAAAAATTAGTTGAAAGATATTGAATGGGGACTTATATGAAGGGTTCCCAATCGGTGGTACGCTTAAGCTGTTTAGATTGTGCACAAATGGATTCATCTCCTCTTTCCGATGCGAGGTTTTGACTTTCCATAAAATATGTTCTTCAAACTTCGTATAAAATATATTTTCTTGTTTATAGTTAAACTACTGTATATAAGAATTATTAACTTTTAAACAATAACTTTTGAATGCATTTATACAAAGCCCTGCAATACCTCACACTCTTTTCGCAAAGAGAAGCTGATTATGTAATATTAATGAACCAAAAAATGAAGTGAAAAATTTGGAAATCTGAGCTTTAAAAAAATATCTACTGTTACGCCAAGTTTTCACTTAGCTTAAGGTGGTACATGGCAAAAAAGTTTGGGAACCCCTAAAGTTTTGTTTAAAAACAAGACTAATTCAGTATTATAATTCCTGGTGTAATAGTTAATTAGCTCTAAAATTTAAATTATGAAAACTTGCTAATTATGCTTTTTATAGTTTTTGCAACAATTGACAGTTCAATAATAAATTTGAAAAATGTAACAACAATAATGTATTGTACTCTTATAATGGGCGGGCAGAGAATACGAACCTATAAACTCATAATGTTCCAGCACAAGCTAAAAATTTAAAAGATTTAAAATTCTGTATATTCTGCCTATTTTTCCGAAAAGTGCTTAATAAATTGCTTCGTTCGAAGTTGCAATCAATTCTAATGCTTAATTTCGAAACGCAAGAATCTCAATGCTCACATTTCATCATCATATTTCATAACTTCATAATTCAATGGTTTTTCATGTTCAATTTGAAAGACAAATTTTGACAGAATTCAAGTTTTAAAAATTTTGATGAATCCCGAAGTTGAATACAGTTGTTTTGAGTCGAATTCTTTTGAATATATTCAGATTAAATACTCTTCAACTATCAAATTTTCGTTAAGAATTTTCTTTAAAAATTCAAAATTATGTCGATTTTCTCAATTTTTAAGTTTGAATGTGTAAAAATACCAATTTTTGAATAGTTTTCCACAAATATTATGCAATTTATTTCTATGATTCAGAAAAAGTTGTTCGAGTTCGCAATCATATAATTTTTTTGGAACAGGTTTTAGATTTAAGCGTTTAGTGATTTTCTCAAAATGTAATCTCAGTTACAAATGAGTGTTGATTAACGTGAATGTCATATTAATGAAATATCAAATATGAAGAAAGTAAAGGGTCCCGATCTTTAGCATAGTAGACTCGCTTACTCTGATTCTGATTCTGTTTCTTAAATCAATGCACCAATAGTTAAATTTACACTTGTTGTTGTTGTTCTACAGTATTGTTAGTGTTATGCTCGCTGTTGAGATGCACACTACTATCCAATCGGTTGAATGGGTACTAAAACTAGTAGCTCTAGAAGAAGGGGAAAAAGTTTTTCATTGCATGCATCGTGAAATGATTAATGGATGTTTTGTTTCGCTACTGAAAAATGGGCACAATTTCGCTATAGCAGTATTGCATTATCATCATATACATCGTTATTTCTTGCATGACTTTTCAATTAATTTTATTTCTTGCTGACTGCAACTGTCATTGCCAACTGGTTCCCAATCAATTGCTTATATGCAGCTCTCATTTTTACTCAAGAATTATGATTTGCTCAAATACTTCAACTAAAAAGTGACGACAACTCTAAACTTAAACGATAGCGAAAACGGGGAAATTTCAAAAAAGGAACCATAAAGCAAATGATCATTTATAATGAACACTCTCTTATCATAGCCACTGATTGACGCCAATTTACACTCCATTTCACACAATGAGATTTCAAAATTTTATTCTTACGATTCGGTCTTAATTTTAAATTTTTATGGCCTGTTGACCATGGCTTACATTAACGCTCAAAGCTATCAATATCTGTTAATTCACTCTTCTCAATATCTTGTCTTAAATATTAAAATTTATTTTAATGAGCTAAAGATAAGGTTTTTTGCAATCAAATTAAACAAAAACTGGAAAGTCATCCCAAATGAGCAAATTTTGTTAGCTTTGGTTTGCTTTGCAGTCCACCAAATAATATATCAAAAGTTCATTGAAATTAATTTCTTGTTAATAATTCTATTATTTAGGCTTTTGTGGATTCGTCTAAATGTATATTTGTTCAGAAAAAAACTTTTTATATGAAAGCAGTGATGGAAAACTTGTGATAACCCTTTAAACTTGTTCTTCGAATGCGAGTCAATGCATAGATTTGTTGTTGAAAATTTACAAATTATTTGAATATCGATAAGATCTAAAAAAAATTGCTATAAACTCTATAACGCAACTCTGTATTCCCTTTCATTTTATAATTGAGTAAAAGCTTTGGCCTGAAATTATCGATGTTTTATTGACTGAAGGAGTGTCTCTTACAAAAAGTTTTGCACTTTATATTTGAGATGAGACACAAAATTAGTAGTTTTCACTTTAATTTCTTACCCAAACATTGACCATAGTATAAATAACTGATACTCTTTGTTATCACAATCATTACTCAGAAATTGGTATATAATAAGCTTCCTTTCATTCAATGAATTGCAAATTAGCAGTCGAGTTGACGCCATTTATTTGAATTGTTTGATTTTATTAAAAATAATATTCAACATCTCTTTAATCTCAATGATTTATGAAAATTAATGTTTTTATAAAAACGAATATTGTTCAAACTTTTATCCTCAACTCCGCCTTAATTCACATTAAACTAC
The DNA here is from genome assembly GCA_034696325.1 of Camisiidae sp. Taxonomy (NCBI): domain Eukaryota; kingdom Metazoa; phylum Arthropoda; class Arachnida; order Sarcoptiformes; family Camisiidae; species Camisiidae sp. The sequence goes on along the minus strand of JAQFZT010000040.1, from coordinate 40,586 downwards.
TCGGTTTAGCATTAATTAATTTCTTCATTATTCCTTTTTATGTACATTTTTGTTTTTATTAAACCGTGAATTGAGTGTACAATTATTAGTTCCTCACAGACATTTCTCTAACATTTTTTACAAATGAAAACCAATTATCCGATTCGTGCAACGCCTTCTTTGTCCTGCGTTAAACTTACTGTTATTAATTTTAATTATCGACCTCTTAAATGTGTCATATATTGATTGCCATTCTTTTGGGAAGTTCTGCACATTTCATTATAGAAAGAAAAAACTCATTTCTCGCAAACTATGCACTTATCAAAAGAATAGGTTTAAATATAAGATTCAATAAATCAATAGTTGGAATAACTGTGAGGTGTCTTCAAGTTCTAGCTAAAATTGGTTAAATTACTTCATTTAATCAACAAAATGTTTAATTAAAACAAATTTTTCAAAATTTAATATCAATTTACAATTTATTTTATATATATATATATTTACAATTGAAACACTGAATTTAGCTTAAATTATGACAAATCTTAATCACCTTTTTGAAAGCTATACTATTATATAAATTAACATTTGTTTGCACAAAAACATTCCATACATTTGACTGTAATTCCAAACACTAATTGATGAAATATTTAAAGAATTCTTTATAATTTCAGTTATTATTTGCAATTTAGCGTTTATTTGAGCGGAAAGTAACACTTGTCAGTGATTAGAGTCCGAAAATTTGAAATTTCAATAACAATAGATGTAAAAAATGAAAGTGAATGTAATGCCTCGGCATATAAGAAAAACATAATAGCTTCTAATGCTGATAAAAAGTTACTTTGCATGCAGTGATCATTTTGTTCGTTCATCTGAACATTTGATATAACTCTTAATACAATCGATCCTCAATAATATGACTCGATTTTTGCATTTTTCATACATATTATTTGTATTCTTTTGTATTTGATTTCGATAATAAATAGTGAGCTGACTGTGAAATAGTGTCTTTTATAAGTAATACTAGTATCAAACTATATATAGAAGTTATATGTGTGTAATGGAAAGGCTTGATGTAAGAGAACATCAAACTTAGGCGCGATTCGGTTCGCTCTTTGTGTGTCTCTTATCTCTTCTTTACTCCCTTTACTCGAAGTGAATTCAGTTTCAGTAGCGAATAACGAATCGGAGCACAGACTGATCAAGTCTGGGATAAGAAATAATCGAAAGTCACTCTCTGGTCGATGCGTCGCTTTTTTGGCTCAATTCAAACTATGGATGGGAGAAGAGAGACGAGACTAAAGAGAAATCACATCTCAAAATCTCATGGCTTACAAACATTTGATGTGGTTTTGCGTTTTTGTTGGGCGTCCACGCGTTCCAGTTATCTCTCACCCAATATTGGCTTAATATTAGTTTCCTTTGAGAAAGATATGACACAAGACTCGATCGTATAGAGTATTCCATACTATGCTCTGATCTGTTCACTGCTTCACCACATTATACGGGTGTCCAACACTTTAATAATACTCTTTATGAGCTCAAGCCATGTGTTCGGTCTCTATCAAAAACACTCTTAACTCTCACACAAACCCATTCTTTATTTTTTCAAAGAATAAATGTCTCCTTGAGTCAAGTTTTAGAGAATGACTTGAAAAAACAATTAAATTTTTAATTTATTCAAATTGAAAAGTGATATTCATTGAGAAAACAATTTGAGATCTAATATATTGAAGGCAAACAGTAATACTTATACAAATTTCATAAAATCACTCATTTATTTACATTGTTTTTTATGAACATAATGAATAAATGTCTCAATTATATTTAGGAAGTTTACCATAAAATGATTCAATTGATATTTGTAACGAACTTACTGAAAATGCCTTACTGTCACCCATTGTAATAATCTTTGAAAAACCATTCCTTAGCTTCAAATAAGATATATTCTAATCAATGTTTGGACTTAAAATTGTTTTGCCTTTAAAACCTATGCAAAATCAGTAAAGAATTTGCTCTTCTACTAAATGAACGCAAATAATATATGCGATTTTTTGAAAATTGATTTTCAGCGCAAACTTTTTTGAATCCATTTATCAAATAAGTATTCATATAAAGCTTCGGTTCTTAACACATTTTATTACAGACTTCGCATCGCATTTCAGTCCCTCTTATCACAGCATTTGCGATAAAAATAATAATAATAATATTTATCGGTCACTTACAATTTGAGTTTAAGGTGATATTAAGCTCACAAATTGCTGCCATTAAGCCGACTCGTATTGACTAGATTTATTGTTACATTATTGAAATGTTCAAAATAACAATGGATGACATGATTGCCATTTGTCACTATATCAAAAAATAGGTGCTTTTCTAGATTTATTGGATTGAGTGATCACGAGCTTAATGGCATACAATTGCTTGTTGTTAAATTACTACATATTACTATATTATATGATATGCTTGTGATTTGTAAATTACTCCAATTACATCCGTAGTTAACTATTTTAATGTGCCGAACATGACATTATTGTTGTACTTATCAGGCGGTTAGGAATTGTAGTCTTCAAATTCAGTGCTTTATTGAGTTATATGAAAAAGTATGCATTACTAATCAGTTTCTTTAATAATTATAGACTTGAGTCAAAATATTAAAAGTAATTTCACATCAATTTTGTCAATTATTTCTTTTGTCTTTGTATTCATTGAGTATCTAATAAAGACTGATTTTCTTTGTTTTTGGTTTAGTGCATACAATCAGATGGAATGGCTAGAAAACACTCGAGTCTCATCAGATGGCAAATCATTGATATACCAATTATTGTCTTTACCGGATGTGAGCACAGGTTGGCGCTGAACAGAGTTCTAATTATCTTCCTGTTGACTAAATTGATAGAACATAGTCTCAGTTATACTCATATTCTCCTCAAAACTTTTAGTCTTCAGGAAATTTGTGACATTATTATTACTTAGAAAGGCTATTACGCACTACTCAATAATTATATAATTATAGTATCTTTACTTGTAATAAATTAGTTCATTAGTTCATTGCACACAAGTATAGAGAGATAGAGAGAGTATTAAATTGCCATTAGATGTGATTTTTGTATAATCTATTTTTATGTATCCCTTTTTGGCTTAAAGCGTATGCCAGTGAAGCCATTCGTTGGGCGAAACAACATTACGGAATTAGATTCTGGTCTGCATTAATAATACGTATTACGTGCGTCCTTTCGTGGATCATTGATCACAATCAACTCGATTATGACCATTATAATGATGATGAGGTAAAAAACTAGAATTCATTTACTAGAGATGTGTGCCTTATGTGGGCAAACGCTTTGCATAATCAGCAATAAAACATTTTGGTTTTTTGCTGACTTGCCTTTTCTAACATTCATTATGTTTATATACTTTTACTCAACTTTATTTTTAAAGATCTAAAGTTAAACAATAATAATAGAAAACTTAGGGTAGGATTAAATATGAAGTTTTGCTGTCTTAAGCAGTATCTTCTCTCATAGTCTTCTCTGTTTCATAAAAGCAAATATTATATAATCTATAGTAAAGCCCATGAGTTTGTTCATCAAAACTTGAATCATATTTATCTATAGTATAACACTCTTTCTCCTTAAAATATGGTCTTTAAAGACTTCTTTCTAGGATTTTCTGAATACAATTTTAGTCAAAATCTAATACTTGTAAAGCTTTAGTCGATATTTACTAGATTGAGTTCATTCCGTAAATAATTAATTTTGGAATTAATATTTTGATTCTAACATAACTCTATAATTGAAACATATTTTGAATTAGTTCTTGTTTTTCAAATCATTTTAGATATTATAAGTTTTGAATTATGGAAGTTGTCAATCGTGAAAAGTTTAAATACTGTATTTCACTTGAACTGCTCTGTATAGGGTCTCAAAATATACAGTATAATCAGACTATTATAGAGTTTCTATTATGATAAGTGAAATGCTAACAATCAAATTAAGTTAGAAACTGAGTATAACTTGATTCTTATTCGTTCATCAATTGATGCGTTTTCATTGTTTAAGACATTTACTATTATAATATAACTTAACTATGACTATGACAACGATGGTATCATTCTTTGGTGGTCTTCTATCTCACTTTTTATGTTAGTGAATACAATACAATACATTTAAGGGCTCTGCAAATTATGTGAGAGTCAGTCAGTATTTTGTTGAAATGTTTCAGAGCTTCGGTCATGATTGATGCATGTGTGCCGTGTGAGGCAGTCTCAGCCACATGAACACAGATTCAATTAAAGTTAGCACAATAGATGAGACCAAATAAGTGAGACCAACGTTTAGAGTCAAGATAGAGCTCATCACCAATTGAATCGAAAGTTAGGCACAATTGAGTTGTGGCGCCATTCAGTTCAAGCATTATTCGATTTGACTAAATGTGAATAATTCTATTCAATTGTATTGAATTGCGCTAATAATAGCAGCTTATAATTGGTTCAAATGATCGTTCGGAGCTTTTTAAGGTTTTCACTTCTTTTTAATCATTAGTCTTCCCATCAAATACTTAACCAAAACTGTTCAAATACTCCTTTAGTTCTGATGTATTAAATTTTTTAATGACGATATCGATATTCAATGTTTGAATTAGTTTTACTCATTTGTGAAGCAGAAAATATTTAAATATACTTTTCATCTCTTTTATATACTTAAATGAATTTTTTCATTTTCATCAGTCACTTACTATAGTTATACTTGTAATGAATTCGATCATTCTTTTTAATATAATTACTCAATAGTATGATAAAAATTGTGCTTTTCATGTCAAATGATAACTAGTAGACAGAAAAGGTGTCCATAGAAATTATTTGCGCGTTAATAAACAACTTTTTCGATCTCGAGTGTCATATTGACATCATTTCTGGAGGTTCTGAGTGAAAAAAATAAGAACTTGTGATCTACTTCTACTTTATTGGTATTGGCTTTAAAAAGTTAGAAAATCACTTTTATATTAAAGAATCAATTTGAAGACTATAACTAATTCATATTTTTAAAGTGTTTATGCATGAAAAATTGCATTAAATATATGTTGTAATTGTTTGTTAACGAACAAACTCGTGATATGTTCAGTAGATGTTACAACGAATGAGCTTAAAGTTTAATTAATTATTATAGAAATAGATTTGGCAGATATAGTACACAAATAGTACACAAATGCAATAGAGATTGTGGCGTTTGCTTCTCCATTATTATAACTATAAGTATAGATAAGAATAACTAAGTTTTAGTGGAAGTCTATGTTTGAACCAATTTCTAAGGTTTCAATAGTTTAAGTTAGAAGTCAAGCTGTCGCGCAATATTATATTGGCTTTTCCTAACTTATTATTTGTGTCTTTCTCGCTGTTTGATGTCTTAATTCTGGTATCACAATAAAAGACTGGCACCAGATTGAGATGCATTGAACATGCATTGAGATGCGCCTCTATTGCACTATTAGACTATTGCTTCGCACAATTATTAGAAATCTTTGATCATTTCTATCATTGTTATGAAAGCTATCATTTCTTTTTATTATTACAGCGATCCATACAATCCCTACAAACCTATGGTTCATATTTAGGAGTTTCGACGAACACCTTAATCAAAGTGATGGCAACACTTATTTATACTCAAATGCTTTCTCAACAATTACCAGCAGACAGTTGGCCATCACTGAGCATTCAATGGTTGCAATCATTGTTACGACTCATACAATCTTACTCTTTGGGAATTTATTATTTTTATACACTATTTGCCATAACGACTGATGATTAGTTATATTTCTTTTTATATGTGAATTATGATTCACTTCAATATCACTACGATATCAACTTTTAATGTCTTAGAGTATAATTTTGTTGTAATTCTACTGTCTTTTGCTCTCTTTTTATGTCTTGTAATACTTTATAAGTCTAATAGTGTATCGACATATTATAACATTGATAACTAATGATATTATTTAGACCATTAAAGGTGAGGTACCGGTACTGCCCTTTTCAAGAAAATATAGAATAGTTATTGATGATCAAAATGATCAAAGAATAAGAGTTTGGGCTTAGTTTGGGCTGAGTTGCAGATTGTATTATATTCTATTATATTATGCTCTATAGAATACTATTTTATATTCTATACTATTCTACTTATATGTCTAGAAGTGTACCAAACAATCATCTTTATGTTAGGAAGTCATGCAATACTCTCTACTCTCAAATACAATGAATAGCCGTTTCTTATATCCTATTTTATAAAACATAACACAATATCTAATACTTCCAATTGCTTTCCAAATTTATTTTACTATTCATTTCTATTCTTTTGAATATTCAAATATCAAATAAATTCAATTTTTAATAAATGCATTTTCAAATATTTTCACAGTCATAAACACATTCATTTATGAACTTATAATCCATTCATTTAAGAACAACTAAAAATAATTTCTCTAATTATTATAAGAGTATTAAGCATTGAGATTAGTTAACAAATGTAAAGCATTGTATACTTTTAATGATAATTGTCAGCAAACCTGATATTTTGTTTTCAAGACAATACATTAACTCAAGTTAATATCTTTTCTCTATTTCTTTCACTCTCTTTTACTAACGATAATTATATTAAAGACTGTTGAGATTGAATCCATTTTACAAGAAAGAGTCAACTAAAATTGATTGTCCAAATTTCAAACAATTGCAGCTCAACAAAAAATGTATTATAGAAAAGTTGAATTTGTTGTACAGTATACTACTATAAGTTGCAACACCAAGTTATGAGCCTCAAAGCCCCTCAAAGTGATATTTTGGAAAAAATTGTGTCAAAATATCCGCTTACATATTGCATGAAAAACGCACTAAATTCAAGATTCTGTGATTTTTTATTCAATTTTGGAAGCCATTTATTGAAGTCAGGTCAGATCGTCGCTAATTTTTCAATTGAAATTCAATTTAAATGGATAGAGAGCTTTATCGAACTGGGAGAGGCTTTTGAGTACCACTAAACGAGATTTTTTACAAATGTTTTACACAATCCTTAGAAACATTCATTTTCGTTAAGAATCTCTTTCAGTGGAGCTCAAAAGCCTCTTCCAGCCCGAAAAAGCTCTCATCCATTTTAATTGAATTTCAATTGAAAAATTAGCGGCAATCTGACCACTTCAATCAAATTGAATAAAATTGTCAAAATTGAATAAAAAAAATCACAGAATCTTGAAATTTAGTGCGTTTTTCATGCAATATGTAAGCGGATATTTTGGCACAATTTTTCCCAAAATATCTTTTTCAGGGGCTTAGAAGCTCATAACTTTGAGTTGCAACTAATATAGCTTGAATATATGCAAAATTAATACTTGATTTATAATTATTTAATAATGATTATTAATTAGTTTTATAAATTCTTAATGAACTTTCAGTTCGTTCACAAAAGAATTTATTAAAAATTTATCACTTGTTATATATTAATATAAGTTACAGATTTTACGTTTTATTAATAATTAGAGAAAGAATGGGATCATTTTTAAAAATTATTTGGCAAACAAACAGAGAGTTTTATTGTTGAAGCAAAAGATTGTAACAAGTTTTTAAGCATTATTCATTATTCATAATAATGAGCGATTAATCAAATTCGAAGACTGAATAAAACTCTGACCTTAATTTTTTTCATGCATAATATATTACATATAAATTTAGTATTTATGTTATACAAAGTCAAGTACTTCTAATTTTCATGGAATGGGTTTATGAAGCATATCTTTGCTTAAAATTAACAAGAATAATGTGTCTTCATGTCATTCTTCTAAGCAATTATTCTTTATTATCCAAAATATCAGTACATTTTATTACAAAAACTGGTAATTTTTTCAGCTATAACTTTACTATTTTTCAAAATATCCTTATTTTGAAGTATAAAGTACTGTATATGAATTCTAGTTTATTTACATCAGTAAAGATTCATTCAAAGTGAAAGTGTTGCACAACTTGGAGTTTATATAGACTTCACTTCGAATTTCTGAAGCATTTGATTGAATTTTGTTATCCAAATGCCTTCAATCAAAGAGTGTTTTATTGATTTCAAATGAAAGCTCTAATTCAAGTTAATTCAATTTAGCGTTAAATTGATTTTCTCGTATATTTTAAGAAAAATGAATGCTTCAAAATTAAACCTACAATATATCGATTGAAATGAGTTAGAATTTAGAGAAACTTGACTCAAGCGCATAACTTTTTACAAAATTGATGATACGATTGAGTTGAGTTTCGCTGTTTAAATGAGAAGGAGTTTGTGTGGTCTTCAATATTAAGAGACAAAGTCTCGTTAATTTTTTCATCGTCTTCTTCTCAAATTTAATTCAATATTTATAGTTATACTTTGGTTTTTAGACACAAAAAAAATAAGAATGTTGTTCATACAAATATTTAACATGTTTGCGTCTTCTCATTGATTCATATGATAACAATTTGGCACTTGATTTGAAGAGTAAAATAATACACGGATTTATCCTCTCTTTCCTTTTCTCAACGTTTGAGTTGCATTGTATGCATTCCTTAATAATATTGATAAATGATATCAACATAACATCAATAAAACATTCACTATATTTGACTTGAGGCACAGTAAGCAAAGTATACAAATTATATAAGTTATAACAATATATTTTCTTTTGAGATTCTCTCTGATAATAACCCGAATGTCAACCTTATTCTATACATGTATTCGTCTTGAATATTATGCTGACCTTAAGTTACAAATCCAGAATCAAATCGAGAATGAAGACCAATGTCACTATTTTTATCAAACCTGCTTTCAAATTAATTTTAATTTTCTGACATGACATGACAATTTTAAAATATCTAAAAAATGGTAAAAACATATAATGTCTTCCGATGATACTTTTTTCTTGGGTACTTTGTTGCAAAATGAGCTCAAAAAGAGCTTTGGAAGTAAAATATCAGGTAATATATCGTCGGGTGAGTACTATAAAGTCCTATCTCTAATTAAAATAACATAACATATAGGCTTTATAGCACTCATTCGACAATATAATACTTATAAGTTCTGTTATATTAATAGTTGTGGGCATTTTCGAGAAATGAGATTCTCGAGTCTCTAAAAACATAAAAACTTAATTTTTTAAGCATTTAATTGTTCAGCTCTTAATGTTTTGTTACCTTTAAACTTGAGAATCATTTGCAATTATTATTCAAAATTACAAGTTTATTGACTAAAACATAAAGGCCTAAATCTACGACAAGCGATTACACACAATTTATTGATAATTTGATTGTGAACATCATTTAATTGTGCTCATTATATGAACTTATAAATGCAGGAAATGAAGAGAAAAATTAATAAATAAGGCTTATTATTCTGTACATACAAGAAATAATTGCATGCGTGATCTTCAATGGTCACTATTGATAAAACTAAAGGAGTCCTAACATGCAATTTATTAATTGTATGTACATTAGACTTTCATAAAACTTTTTCATTTAGATTATTTAGAACTTTATTATTGGTTAAATTTTCTTTCTTTATCTCAACTCTTTGTTTGAAAAAATGATAAAAATTAAATTACTAAATGGCTCAAAACTTATTATCAATAAACAAGACAATTAAGTAACTTATTAAGAGTTTAAGAAATCATTTTGCAAAACATTTCCATCTGATACAAGTCTTATCAATACTAAGTCACTAAAAAATTCTCATCATATATTACTATTGAGTTTATTTCAAAATAAAAATCAATTAAAAATAAATAAAGTTACCTTATTATAAAATGTATGACTAATTCAATTTCAGGTAATTTTATACTGCTCTCAGACTAATAGATGAGTTTACCTCTTCATTTTCCTCATTTATACACTGATTATTTTATCTTAAAAATGATGTTAAAGGCTATGTTTGTATTCCCAAAATGAGTACAAATTTGTCACAAATTAATTACATCTTGAACTTGAGATAAAGTATCATTTTATCAATAATAGTGATGGAGCAGAACCGGTTCCAACAACAGTAAAAATATTCTATGCTCTTTAGTCAGAGAAACATTTATCGTTGTATTTATTATAAGTTACTGACAATTTTGAATACAAGTTAATAATAAGAAATAAAAAATAACGAAAGAATTTACAGCAACTTTTCTTCTAATATATAACTTATTCTGTATAATAAAAACCTCAGTTTCTCTTGAGATTCATAAGATTTATAAGTTATGAATAAATTATTTTTGTTGAAGAAAAATGAGTGAATGGACTCAATCTATTCATTCTTTATTGATTGACGCATAAGAATAAACGTAAAAATATAATAATAACTCTGAAACAATGGAGAGCTCAGTGTAAGCAACAAAAAATATATTTATACCATGACATTGATTGGAGATTGAGAACGACTGCGATTATGCATCTTATGCTAAGCTTTACTCGTATTACTCTTGTATTACTTTAGTATTCCTCTTCTGAAGAGTGAGTTAAACTCCAACTATTTTTAAACATATTGAAGTCAGTGATGCGATAAAAATTGTGCACTTTTTTTATTGTTTTACATGAACAGAAGATTGTCTTCTGAAGAGATTGCATGAGACAATAAATAGAGAAAGTCATGCAACACAAGCGAATTAGGATTTAGATTGAATATTACTTTACTCTCACTTTAGCTTTACTGAAGGGCTGCTCTCTTCTTAAAGTGTTGATGCGTTTCAAACTTGAATTTAAAACTTATTTACTTTTGTCGAGAGCAGAGGTTTCTCAGATCTCTTCTTTTTGAGACACAGTTTGTTCTACTCTTAATCATCATGTGTTGTATTAATTTAATTGTTTAAAAATATTAATTTTGTCCCAATTCAAAGAAGAATAGATTTTAGCTTATTTTGAATTATAAACTTTTTTCAGTCTTAACATAAACTTCTAACTAAACAAAATATCTGCTAATTTGAAGCAAGTTTTCATAGAATAAAAATCAAATCAAAGAAAAAAGTAATGAATTAGAAATTATAAATTAAAACTAAATTAAAGCATATGAATAAATCCAATTTATTCGTTGATTTGTTCAATTGATTCCATGAATAAATTGATGGCAAACAAATTGAACAAATAATTGAGAATAGAATGGGAGACAGAGAACGGAAATACTGTACTATTAATAACTCGAGGGTTTGTTTGCTTTCAGTTTAATTATTAATAACTACTTTTTGTAGCACTTATTATGTGTTTGTATTATATAATAGATTATTAGTAAATAAACAAATGAAATACTCTCCGAAATTCGTCTTAATTTTGTCGTTTACTGTATTATGGAATATACGATCCGTTTCTGTGGTATATTTTCAATGTTGGTTTCAATTTTTCTAAAAGAAATTTCTCATTATTCAAAACAAAAAGCATAGTTTAATAAATAGTTTATAATTTAGAAAAATGTTAAAATAGAACAAAAATATAAGAAATTTCAGTTTTTATTGGCAATGAAGACATTATGTGTTTTCTGCTTAAAGTTAATTGAGTCCAACCTTTTTATTCGTTTATATCATATATCTTAAAATGTGTGCATAGAGTTTAAGTTCAAATTGGATATAATTAATTAATGCACATAATGCTAGTTTGGCTTCATTTCAAAAAGTTTTAAGTGTAGCTTCACTTTCAAGAAAATAAGGAAATCTCAACTGTCAAGTTTTGTAAACTATATTAAGGCAAAACTGTTTTCCTAAATTAAATGTTTTTCTTGCAACAAAGTCTACAAAATAACTCATAAGTGTTTCCTTTGATCTATTAGTAAAATATATCAATACAGCAGAAGATAACTATCATATATTTTAAAATTATTTTTTATCAAGTTTTAATTGCAAAGAAATGAATGTTAAATGATTTCTGAATGATGTTTTGACATGAACTGAATCCTTACTAATGGGACACTTAAACATAATAAACATGAAATTATGAATGTGGTCAAGTTGAACGCTAAATATACTTTTAAATAATTAGTGTCCATTTTAAATTAAATTTTAAAAAATAGAAAAAATCTAAGGGTACCCTTATATTTTTTGTCCAGTTCTTATTGTGGCAAAAGGTGGTAAGCCTAGGTGTAGGAGTACAACCATTTTATTGATTTTTAATCTTATTGTATTTCTCTCCTCTCAAAACACAGGTCATAGTGCACAATACAATTAGGGACTTAAAGACAGTCTGATGCCGCAAAATCTAATTAAACATAAGGGGAAACATACAAATTTAGATGCTAACGAGTAATGTTGAGTAGTAATGAGTATTAGTATTTGAGTAGTGGTTATGAGTTGTCAAACCTTATGAATCCATATCATTTTCGTAATGATGGACACTGACAGGGACTTTTTCAAGTCCTCAATTGTACGTGACATTAAAATTATATATATATAGTGTGTAACAGAAGTATGGAATTATGAAACTCGTGTTTTTAAAATAACGCATAGTAAATAAACCTTTCAATTGCTTAAAAATTGAAGTAAATAAAAATTAATTATAATAAATTAAAGTCAATTAAACGTCTTTAGGCAATGACATCTTTTATTTAATTTTTTATGCGATTGAAAAGTTCTTTATATGATTAATCTAAAAAAACACGAGTTTACTAATTCCATACTTTTGTTACACACTGTGTACACCTAAAATATATTTGATTATGACTACTATTACTAGACTATGACTTTTCTAACAGTTTTCTAGAAAAGTTTATAAATATCTGTTGTAATGTGTTATAAGTATATTTCCAACTGGTTTTAATAAAATATTAAACTAACAAAACAAAAATAGGGGGACTTTCGATATGTCAAAAATCAAAAATTAAGATAACAGATGATTAATAGCGTCGAATCAATAATAATTTTTTTAATGTTTTTAATTTTTTTCCTCCTTTTCTAGAAGTAATTTATCATTATAAATGAGCCATTACTGATACCAGTGAAATAAAGTTTAATTTTGATTATTTAAATGATGAATTTCATGAGCACAAGTGAAAATACGTGATATTAGTTATTTGATGTACTAATTCCTTGAAAATTTTACACTTTTCCAAAAATAATAATTATTGATTCTATTTTCAACAACTTTTATATATAATTTTTATATTTTCTTTGATACAAACTTTTCCTTAAACTTTGATAATATGAGAGTGAGTAAAGGCGGATCCTATTATACTGTAAAACATGAATTGATGCCTATAAGCATGAATAGAAAAACTCTAAATCACTTAAGAGTTAGGCTTTACCCACTCTCATATTCTGAAAAGAATTTAAACTTGTTTTCACATTTTTAAAAGTTATATCTATTGGAGAAAATGTGAGTTATTTTGTACAATATTGACTGAATGTAATAGATTTTATCGTGAAAACAAATTTAGATCAATATCATGCTCTTCAAAAATTAATCGATAGATTGGCTAAACTTATAAATTATTTGAATTTGTGAAGAGCATAAGCTTAGTTTAGGGTTGAGATGGAGTTGTTGGCTGAGCTCAAGCTAAAGCTGCAAGTATTACAGACAAGCTCAAACATATGCACTGGAAGCTAAGCTAGTTATGAGAACCATTTAGAACCAAAAACAATAAAATGTTAAAGTAATTTTCATCTCGTTAGAGGTAAATTTCTGACTTGACTTTCAAATTTAAACTTCTGTAAATGTTAATTTTTATTCATAGGAGTAAATTATACACTTTTTGATAGTGAAATAAAAGTTGAGGCTCACGCTCACATATGTGAGTTTCTGTTTCTGCTTGATATTTAGAACCAGAATCAATGATATAGTCAGTCTCGAGAATAAAAGAGTCAATATGGCCACCACTACCACTACAATACGCCAAGTATTTGTAATCTTTTGATAAAATGGAAATTTTTTTACCAAACCTTTGGAATGTATAAACTCAAAACTTCTTTAAATTATCATTTTAATCGAGTTATCTTATCTGAAGATAGAAGAGTGTAATAATTTTCTTACTATTACTGTAAAGCTACAGTTCGTAAGCTTAAAGCTCAAGCAAAATGAAGCTCAAGTTGAAGCTCATATAAAATTAACTTATACTCTTCGCTAATTTGAATTAACTTCAAAAGTCACTCATTGTTTACAGTACTTATGTTTGTGCACGGATTGAGTGATAACTGTTCGTATGAGATCGTGTGAATTTGTTGATGTGACTCAACTCAGATAATTAACTGTTTTTTGTTCGATTGATATCTAAATTAGTGTTACTTTCATTGTAAATAAGAAAAGAATTAAAAAATCATTTGAGAGTAAACTAGTTTGGCGTCGAAGTGAGCTTAAAATACCACAAAATGTAAACTAATTGAATGTAAAACTAATGTTTTGATAGAGACATGAAGAACCCGAAGAAAGGTTTGGGTAAACTTCGACTCCACTAACATTCATACATAAAAACTATTTTAATATACTTGACTTAAAACTAATAGTGAAACATCATTCTTGGCATTTGATTTTGTGGCTATTTTTTACAGCAAAGACTGAGTGCCGCGAGAAAAACATTTACGTCAATGGGAGGCACATATAATCATAGTTAATACAGAAACATACTGTTTGGCACTTCGGTGTCTTTTATTATTAATAGTTGTGATTGAAGTCATTTATGTGGTACGGCTTTACTCTCATTCTCACTCTTGGGATTTTGTTACTCTATTGCACTGCAATGCATACACACATCAATGCATGCACTCGAATGCCTCCAAGCAATGAGAAACAAACTAACTTCATATATGAACATCTTTTCCCGACTCGCCTAATGTTTCTCATAAAATACTTTTGTTTGAGAATACATTATCATCTATTTGTCGGTTCAATCAATTGTTATATAATTGGAGAAACGGGAGAGAATACTCACAACGAAGTTGAAAGAAATCACAAAAAGAGACATCAAATGGAGATGTTTTAGATGAGCCCAATATCTCAATGTGTTTTATTTGGTTGTCTGTTTGGTAACGCCATAACAGGAAAGTTTGTCTGTAATTGTGACAAAAACGGAAACCAAATGAAAATATGATTGATATGCGACCGCTTCCGAGTAATTCCAGTAATTCGTGACTGACATTCACTGTGACCAACAAATACAGTAACTTTTGATTTATAGTATTACCACATATTTAATGGCGACAATTGATCCGATACTGGATGAACATCCAAAACAATAAATGGCTTGCAATCATCTGATCAATAACTTTATTAATATAAATTCGCAGAAAACTATATCTTAAGTAAAATATATCTATGCATTACAACAGCATTGCAATAATCAATTTAACATATTTTCGCATATTTAGCTCTATCAGTGATATATTGCGTATACAACTAATGATAAGTACTATTTGTTATCAATAACTAGAATATAATTGTGAAATATTGTTGAACCAGAAATAGTTCAATACTTGAATAAATATTGTGTATAAGTCTTGCTCTAGTATCAGATGTATTAAACCATAATCTAATTTAGAGTTTTCAATCAATGCTTTAGTCATAAAATTTTCTTTTCCTGTTATAAGACTAAAAATGTAGATTTTCCTCTAGAGGCAAATGCATTGAATATTTATTTCGTTTTCGCTTCTCTTTTATTCGAAAATTGATTTTTGGCGTATTTAATAGTTCTTGTGTTGATTAAATCCGATATAGACTTTTTATTTATAGTTCATATTTTGTGTTAAACCCACTTCTTTCTAACCAAAGTATGCTTCTCTTATACAAAAAAATATAATTTACTTATTGTTGAAAACAAAACATTTATTGGGAGAAAATATCTTATTTTTTCAATCTTAAATACCATTTTAAACAGTCTAAAATTCTTATTTGGCTTTTCATAACTTCAATAAAGGATTCGGAAGAAATGTTTTATGGTATCTTTTATATAAACTCTATCAGACCCATAACCACCCCATAACATGCTTTCTTACAAAGGGATGTTTTATTTTCTTATTGAAATTAATATTATTATGTGTTATGCAGTGAAAACCTTTTGTTTCGATGTATACACAACGTAAACAAACTTTTCAATATCAAAATAAAGCATCCCTTTGTGAGAAAGTATGTTATGTGGCTTATAGGGTTTAGATAAAAGATACCATAAAACATTTCTGCCGATTGCTGTTCAATACAAATATTTGATCTCTTCTGGTATAATTTAGGTTAAAACAAAAAGCTTATCTGGACATAACTTTTTGAAATCACTAACCAGGAAAATACACGAATAAAAGAATAAATAAATGTATTTTCTACTCAACCTTAGAATGTAAAGTCGGTTCCAAATAGTTTAGACTTCATTATTCCGGAAATGATGCAGTTTCGTAAGGGTTTGACAACTCATAACCACTACTCAATAGTGATACTCATTACTACTATCCAATGCTATTACTCATTAACATTTTAATTTCTATGTTTCCCCTCGTGTTTCATCTGAGTTTATCACCGAATTTTCCGGGATCAATCATAAACTATTTCAAACTCATTGTTGTTTTGGTTTGAGTGATGGACACACTCTCAACTCTTTAGTTCGGAACTCGAGAGTTCTCAGACGATCGATGATTTCCAAATGATGGCATCGTTTTACATGTAGATTTTATTTTGAAATTTTAAAATCATTTAAAGAAGCAAAAAAAGATTAAACTAGCGTTGCTTCACTTCTATTTCGCTTAGTTTTGATTTTGCTTTTCATAAAATTTTGCTCTAAAACATTTAATTTCACTTATGATAAGCAAACCAACATATTTACCTGTCTAAACCCTTATTTTTATTCATTGATATAGAATTCTTCAATTAACTGCTCATTATTTGAGTTTTATTTGAATTTGATTTAAAGAATTGGAAACGCTCGAGCGTTGTCCATCACTGTAAAGTTTGATGTGCATTACTGTTGAGACCAAAGTATTGAAAAAATAACAAAAAGTCCAATTAATGATGTTATTATTCTTTGAAATATTTCTTTCACTTTAAGAAACTATACACAACTTTTTCAAGTAATCGTAGAAATGCAGTGAAAAGTTATAGTTTAAAAATCGTTTCTAAGTCTTCAATATTTGAAATTAAATAATGTTTTTATATTAATGGAGCGAATAATTAGTTTAATTGACGAAAAAAACTTAATTTTAATGAAAAACAAGTATTTCGAATATTTAATTGTGACGTTAACATTGATTTGCGATTTAACATTTCATTTTTTGATAAGTCTATTGAATCTTTTACATTATTTTTCTTACACATCATGAATATTTTCTCATTAATTAATCAATTTTTAGCTTTTAATTAGATTTCTGACCAAATATTAATTACAACTCAAATATTTAGTAAACATTAAAATAAAATTTCATACGAAGACCAGCTGTAAAAGGATATCCGAAGTCAAAAGTTCTATATAGTTTCTCAAAGTGAAAGAGATGTACAAGTTTTCATATAAACTTACACTGTAAGTAAGTCAATAAGTCAAAATTACTCTTGAAATCTTTGGTTAAAAACTTAAAAACTAAAAATGTCTTCAATTGATGGAAAATGATTCAATTGAAAAAATGATTCAATTTGTGGGGTTAAGTCCTCAACTAATTCTTACATTTTTCTCTTTTGCTTTTCTCAAGTATATCATGTTTGATATTTCCAAAAATGAATGTTTAAATACTTTGAATATGAATTTATATTAATTTTATGTAATTATTGAAGTTTTGGATAACTATAAATACAACAACTGTAACGAATCTTTCTGAAAACTAGTTGAAATTGAAACAGACGAATTGGTGAAACTTGTTTTATTAGATAAGTATAAAACAAATCGCGTGTCCGACAAAAATTAATGTTTGTGATATTCTGTTATTTTTGGTTTGCCTAATGAACCCTTTTTGGTTTGATATTGTATCACATTTGTAACTCCGGTTTGCATTAGAGATTCTATTCTATTGTATTCGCTAATTGCTAATTACATCCCTTAAAAGTTGAGAGTTAATGATAATGCTTTTATGCAATAATTAATTTGCGCACATTTTCATCGTTGGAAAAAAGTGGTCTCTATTTATGAGTTTTGGACATGAAATTTTGAAATGATACGTGATTTTATACAATATTTAGTGAAGACTAGATGTACAAAAATATGCTATTAAGTAACACTAATGTCATATAACATTGTGTGTCGTATAGCAGAGTACTCTCTGATAAGGTTAATGGTAATAGTTTTCAGATAAAAATGATGTCTGTCTTCACTAAACGCTATGACATGACTTAATGATCTTATGTTATGACATGCATTCTACCAATTATTGAATGTCCCGTATATTATAACTAAGCATAAGATAGATTACACAATTATAGCTTCAATTTGTGTGCTTTAAATATTTCTATTTTATGCTTTACATTTATTTAACATGATTATTAAATTTTAATATATAAACATTTAAAGTTGAACAAAAGTTAATGTTCAATTCTTTACAGGTCTGTTTTTAATGAAAAATTTAACTCATTTTATAAACCATATCAATACGTACAGTTACGCTTAAATGAATCGGGAATATTTGGCTAAAATAAAATATACACTTCAGTGTAAGACATATTTTTACATTATAAAAACTTTAAGATGTATTGCAATAAAGTATACATTATAAAAAAATATTCCCAATTCGTTTAAGCATAACTGTAGGGGAAAGAAATGCATTTGTCTAAAGACTGAAATACTAAAGTGGCTCAACTCATACTTCATTTTCTTTAAAATAAAATAAATTATGAGTTTTAGTCACCAGTCCTTCAAATACTTGACAAAACTTGACTTAAATAAGTGTAATAAAGAAAATTTTGGTATTCAACTCAACCAAAACTTTGAGTAAAATGAAAAATAGTTATACCTTTCGAGTATTCTAAGCACATAATTAATGCTGAAGACATCACATTTGTGTGATCTTGTACTTTGTATGTGCAAAGCTTATAAACCCATTCCTTTCATAACCCTAAACAACTAATGAACTGATCTATAATTTAATTATGATTTCATTTTGATTCAGTCTCTTATTTAGAATTCGTGAATCATTTAAAGAAAATTTTACGCTCAATGACTTGAATGAATAAATTGCAAATAATTTAAGAAAATGAAGTTTGTTTAAACCTCATCCAAATTGAATGTAACTTAGACTATATTTTTTACATCTTATTCCTTAAATTTATTTCTCAATTTAATATTGTTGGAAAAAATTGAATCCAAAAATCCAATTATAAGCAAAACTTATTTATAGCTCACTCGTAATAAAGGTATAATTATTCTCCATATAATACGCATTCTTATCAATCTTTTATTCATATAAATTATTTGCGAGATAGAAATGTTTTTAAACATGTTCAATACTAATGTTCTATAATTAATGAGTATGTGTTGACTTGTTGTTATATTAAAGCACTTTACGAATAGACAATTGAATGTTTCGTCGTTTAGACCTGAAAATGTTTCTAACAATAATAGTTATTGTGAGTATAATCAAAAGCGTATCCAATTAGTGCAAAATGCAAATGCTTTCTAATTCTCTTGAGTCTAAAGTTGAATTTAAGCTCAAATATTTTCAAGTTTTATCCCATTTCGCCAAACATTGAGAATTTTTTTTAATTATAAATCATTAAATAAACAAATGTTCCTTTATTTTATATAATATTTCAAAATTTTTCATAAAATCAAATTAATATAAAAAAATTCAATATATTTATATATACAATCAAATGAAATTTTATTTAAAAATGTAGCCAAATATCCCAAAATGGGGTTTAATTATGCGCTGAATTCTGAATTCATTCAACTAATTATGCAAAAAAGACACAACAAGAGCACGACATCACTTAACCTTATAAATTATCATTGTTTGAGAAATTTGGTCATTTGGCGCGGATTTCCATAAATGGTAGTATTCACTTGTCTAGTCATTAGGCTTTATGCCAAAAATTGGTTGCTTTAATTGATGGACTGGAATCCACCCATTGGTGAAGAAGTGTACGACATTAGTAACGACTGAAAATGATATTTGTGTTGATGTTAATGCATAAAAATAACATTATCTGAGCTTATAATTACTTTAGATTTGTAAATAAATCTGATATAACTTTATAATCTTTTTACTGTTATAGAAATTTAATTGAAAGCCATTCATTAACATAAGTAGACACAAACACCGACACAATATTCACATTCGGAATTTCATAAGTTCTGGTGTTCGTCAAACCAAATAAAATCAAGTCTAAAATAGTTTGAAAGTATGAGCAAAAATATAACCAGAATTTCATTTTATAGATACAAATCATTGAATAACAACCGAATTTCGTGACTTATTCTCCATTATAACTGTTATTACTTTAAGAGTTATACTTTTGTGGATATTCCTAAAAATAATATGCTCTTTAAACATACCGTAGAATATGACTGAATTTCACTGATAAAGTAATAAAACCAACGGAGAGATGTACTCGTTTTTGTTTCACATAAAAAATCGCTTGAGGGAAAAGTTGCTCACAAATTATGTTTTACTTCCAATTTATTTCTATTCTTTATTTTAATACAAAATAAAGCTGAAAATGCAGTTCTAGTATAAATATATAGAGAAAGCATATAAATGGAAATTTGAAAATGTTTTCGGATATACTGAACTGGTTATAACATACAGGTATTGACCATTAATTGCTCCTTATAGGAAAAGTACAGTATCAACATTTTAAATGAAGAACTTTATTCAATTTATCTTAAAATTTAAAGAAATCACATATTCTGCCATAATTTTCACCAATACTTTGTTGTAACGTTTAGGTTGTGGTACGACTGGAATATTTTGAACCCAACTGTTCTGTTGAACTAATTGACCAAACTTTGGATAGTTTTCTGGACCGAATTTTTACTTCCAGGATAATTGCCACAATGCATATATGATATTTCATAAGAACATTTTTCGCAAAGTAAAGTAGGACTCATTCCAGTTTGTGTTCAGTCGAATAATAACAAGATGTACCGTTAAAAAGTCAAAAAATACCCACATTTATTACATACTTTGTGAGGTTGCGCTTTAACTTTCTACAAAGATCTTAGACAAGTATTAGAAATCTAAGTACAAATTTTCTAAGATTTTTTGTAGAAAAGCGCAACCTTACAAAGTATATAATAAATATCTAGAGTAAAGTATCTAAAAAACATACAGTAAACTATTGTAAACCTTTTGATAAAATTTTTATTGCAAACTCTATTCTGTATTATTTCTGTTTTCTAATTTCTAGTTTGAATTATTCTCAATGAAATTTAAGAATTATTGATGCATTCTCTAAGCTTTTTTCAAAATTTGATGGTCTACTTACTATTTAAAACCCTTATACCCTATATTTTAGACAAAATTATTCAACTAAAAATCAGAATGATTATAATTTATTGAGATAATAATAATTTTTATTCAGTGAAAATACATCACAAGGATTTGATAACTTGTTCAAACCCATCATACATGGCATGAATTTATATAGTTCAGATATCTGAGCATAAAGTTATATTTGGTTTGAAATAGAGGCAGTGTCTCAACCTTTTCTCCACATAATTACAGATTCACAGAATTGTCAGATTTCGAGGATTGTCCTGAGGTCTCAAGTATGACAGTAATCATGAGCAAATTTCTCAGTTTTTAAGCTGAAATGTGAACTTAAGTGACTAGTTCTGGGTATTTTTTAAATTAAAATCTTCTGAAATTTGACAAAAATTGAAAATTTTTTACTATTATTTTTTAAAATTTTGATTTAGACAATATTGGATTTTGTTTAAGTATTCAATTTTTGATTACATTAATCTAGAATTAATAGAAATGCAAAATGCATAACTGCATATTAGAAAAGTGTTTGATTTTGAATCTTCAGTTTTCAGTCAAATGAGATCTGCCAAAGTTATCACTCAATAATGACACCTCTGCTTCTCTTTGCGAATTGAGTGCGAGATATTTATTAACTTTACATAAAATCTGTTCTTCAAACTTCGTATAAAATATACTTTCTTGTTTACGAATTATTAACTTTAAAACAATAACTTTTTGTGTATTTCTACGAAGCCCTGCAATACCTCGCACTAGATTTGCAATTCGAAGCAGAGGGTCATTATTGAGTGATGGCCTCATTCTGAGTTCTTTTAATATATTCTATTCTATGAGAACAAATAAGTCCCTATTTACGAGTTGAACTCTTTTTGAAATTTTTGATTCCAAAGCTATCCGCAAAACAAACAAGTTTTTGAGACAAATATCCTAATAGTGTGAACAAAATCAATAAATTTTTGTTAAAGTCATCGGAGTTTAAATGCGTTTTCAGGTTAAAGATGATAAAAATAATTGAATTAGTTTTGAATAAATCGAAAACATGTTTATCTCAATCACTTGAGTTTGATTTCAGTGGCATATGTCGTCTTCTCTTAATTTTGACGAACACTTCAACAAAAAATTGTACTTTCAGTGTTTGATCGATTTCATACTTATTTGTGAGCACTTCTATTGAAAAACACTTAATCATTCGTGAGTGACTATAAGTCGAGAGCTATGAAATACAAAGAAAAATAGGATAAAACAAAGTTAAAAGAAGTAACTTATATAAGAAAGAAAGCCATTGTAACGAACATTTTCGTTCATAAGTTGAGATTTTGTAAAATAAATTGAATTAAGTCTTGAAAACACATTAAAGCGCTTTTTTATTTTGCTTATGTAGTCAATAGAATTTATGTAAGCTTCAAAAAAGAAAGTTGTTTACGCAATTCAATTTTCAAAATTCATTCATTTGGAGCCTTATTTTCGGTATATTTGTGTTGGTCTCACTTGATTTCAGCATTCTATTGCCAATAAAAAATAACAAATTTTTTCACCTCAATCGATACTAAATTTTGTTAAATAAAATCTAGAGTTTTAGGGGTAATGAATTAATTTACGATTTCCGACACGGCTATCAACGTTCATGAAATTAAAAGCCTGAGAAAACAGAACAAAAAAGCTTATGACAAAGAAGCCATTTAATATTAATAATGAGTTTAGAAGAGTGTTTTAGAATAAATTGATCAACAATACCAAGTTATTTATAAGACAGTTAATTTGCTCAATCGTTTACAAACCCTTATTCACAAATTATTTTGATTCGAAGGTCAATTATTCCGATAAGGGTTTGATAATCTATTTACTCAACAATTTTCTAAATTCATCAAAATTGAAAACATAAATAGACTATTTCTGACTTGTGTTATTAAGTCAGAGGTGGGCAATGGCTTCGGTCGAGGTTGGGGTGTAAAGCCTCGAAATTTAAAAATTCAAGGAGTGTAAAGGTGTTAAAACTCCTCGGATTTCAGAATTGCTTTTTCATTTAAGCAATTTTCCCGCCAAATCTTTGGAATTTTTTTAAACTGATTAATAAAAAATTTATTATTTACATACGTTTGAGCATTAATTAATTTTCAAAATCCTCTTTTATAATCTATATTTTATTTATATAAAATTCAAATATTTTTATTGATATCACTATAGTGTAGTCCAATGCTCGAGCTTTTCAGCCTCAGTAGTAAATAAAAAAGTTACCTGCCGACTTTAAGAAACCGAGCCTCCGAACTGAGCCTGTCACTCTTAAGCCTGAACCTGGACATTAATCGAAAAAATTCAAAATTTCTAAGTCAAAACCTCCGGAATTTTTTTGATAGTCATTACGAGAAAATGTATTTATTTTGTTTTTTGTTATTCGTACCTATACTTATGACATAACAAATTAAAGCTAAGATTACAGGCTTTAAAATGATTTTAATTTAGAGATATAATTTTTAGTAGTTTTCTTACAAATTATGTTCAAAAGTGTTCAAATAGTAAATTGTAACCCTCTGTAAATTGTAACATACAAAACACAAAAATATTCGAAAAATAGTCAAATATCAAATTATCAATAAAGATTTGGGGATTCATACTTTTTGAAGTGTATTTACTTTAAGAAAAATTTTAGTCGATAATATCATAGAAAAGTCCCACAGACATAGTATGAATTTGATCTCTAAAATTCACTCTAAACTTTATTTTGTCTCAAAGGGGGGACTAAAGTACTTTTTTGTATCGACCGGTCGGGTCTACACTCCATTGCCCACCTCTGTTAAAATAATTTAGAAATGTTTAAAGTCTTGTAATTATTTAAATTCTTTTCTAGTCATTTGATTAAATTTTATTCTACTGTATGATTTGAGTGAAATACTGAATTAATGCACTGAGAAAGTTATCAATGAATCCATAATATGTTAACCCAATTCTATAAAACTGAGAGTTAAAAATGTGAATATTTTATTGTTTAAGAGTAAACCCAATGAGAATTTCAAGACCTTATTTGCTCAAAATTCATTTCAACTACAATTTTACTTTATTTGAGTTTCAACGAAGCGAAGAAACTTTGCTATTGTACTATGAATTTTTTTTATTAGATATTCAAAGCTTGCATCACATCATTCCAATTTGAATTGCCGTCTGATATGCTCTCCATTACAATATATTACAAACTTATTCAAGATAAATCAGAGAAATTGATGACATTTTTGAATTGATGTGAATCAGTGTTTTTCGACTTTGAAACCTAAATAACATGAGTTTTTGGATATAATTATCTGTATGTGTCAGAAATTCTACTTTTTTTTATAAATGTGAGTTCAATCATATTGAGAGTTCTCTAACAAATAAGTCATTACAAAATTTTTACCAAATTGTTTACAACTGAATCAATAATAAAACTTTTGGCAAACATTCGTATAATTATTTTCTTAAGTTTTTTGATTAGAATTGTTTCCCTTTGCTTTAGTATTATTGAATTGACAGTTTTTGTGCTAATTTTAAGTATTCAACTCTCAAAGTCTATTTTCTTTCTCTATTTGGAATCTTATTGCAAACGCTTTACTAGTATTGTTCTAAATAGTATTTTCTTGAATCGTATCTATTATTGTATATCTGCTGCATAACTTTGAGCCAACTTTAGTCATAAAAAGTGGCACAAAATATGGTCAGATCCTCTTTTAAAAATGATTAATTAATTATTTTTTCTATCTTTACAGTCGAGTCATTTTGATAAATAACTTTTGGGAATTGAATAGAAAAATAATAGAATAATGAAAATTTCATTTCTTTGAGTGTGATTTGATATTACTTTTTGACTGAATGTAAAGTAAAAGTTAATATAAAAAATATTTGATTGTATTTAAGTTGAAACAAAGTAAGAAGTGGTGTTGTATTGCAATTTCATTCTGGTAAAGCGTGACACTGCAAACAAAAACTTTTCTATCTATACCTTATTCTTTTTAACATTCTCAATACATCATCATTGATGGCATTCTTTTAGACTTATGTCTTCACAATTGTTGCGAACGTCAGCGTTTATACTTAAGACTCTTTTGACATAATTCTTTCTACTTGTCTTATTTTTTTATTTTCAGAGTTAACTTTCACAGTGGCATCATTTCAACTTTGTTGCCGCACTCACTTCAATATTTGTGTTTTCTATTTGATATGACAACAAATATTGAAAAGTTTTCAGATGATTAAATTGTTAACAAAGTGAAAAAAACAATTTAATCGATTAAATATAAAACCAAATAAATGAATTACTCTGTATATAAAGGGCTGTTTCATCTATTATTCATGTATTAATTCAATTATAATAATGCTCTTCTAAAAAATTGATAGTTTGGTTTCGGGTGAATTATCATTACAACTAAAATGATACCATTTTCTTATTCAGATAATCTTTTCAATATGAGATTTAGGTTACACTTTGTTTTGTTCAAATTCAAATTGTCCGAATTTGAATCATTCAAATTCTAATTGTTCAAAACCTGTTTTACTACACAAATAGATAATTTAGCTCTGATTCGTGGCAACTCTAAATGTGTCTTATCATAATGCAACCAATCTTTAAATATTTTTACCTAAACATTTGCCTCTTAAGTACGGCCGTAACAACCTATGGGGTTAAAGGGGCTATAGCCCCCCAGAGATTTTCAAATATTGATTTTTCAAGTGTAAAATTGAGAATCAGCTTAAGTTTTAGCCCTAACAGACATGTTTAGCCGATTTTATTTAGCCCCAAAAGAATGTTTAGGTCCCTATTCAGCCCCACAAGACATAGTTAGCCTCATATTTGGCCCCCCGAACCTAAATTCTTGGTTACGGCACTGCTACCAAGCCTAGTGCGCTACAGTGCGTCAATCACCTAACCTAACCTGACAAAGCCTCGCTCAACTTAATTTCATATTAATTCATTCAATCCACACATTGAAATTGAATTAAATTTATTTTGGTTGTAGTTCTTCAAAGTTTGAAAATAGGGTAGTTTTTCAAAGAATTAGTTAATTAAGGAATTGAAAACAGGTTTTGTAAAGTTTGAATTTAGACAAAACAAAGTGCTCCCGATATTTTACAATATATATATATATTTGTTTACCATTGAGTTCTATAGGATTTTTTGACTGTGTTTTATTTTTATTTCTATTTTATTAAAAGTAATCTGAATTTTATGTCGATTAATCTTAATAGTTAGCACTTCAATATTCCTTAATGAGAATTGAATCAAGCCTTAATTGCGCGCATTTTTCAAAAATTCTCATTCAAACTAATGTCCATCAGTTTCTAAACTTATTTCACACCTTAAAAATTGGGCTTCGATTTGGAAAACGAACCATAATATATAAGCATTAAAAGGAAACAAGTTATTTGGGATATCAATGAATTAAAGTTTAGAACTAAAGTCGCAAAGTTTTGTTAGATTTCAAACTCTTATCCATTGATAAATTGGAAAAAATTATTGTTAGGAGTCATAGCTTTTCTTCGAATAATTAGTCAATGAAAAGTATATAGAAATAAACAAATAAATGGCTATTACAAACTGATAACACAAATTTTAAATGAATTCACATCTGAGTATTTATTGTCATTTAGTTTTTAATGAATTAAAAGTTCAGTAATTTGAATCTGAATAATAAGTTTTTTAAGCTTTATCAATATAATATTATATAAAGGCTTAAAGTTCTTTTCCAAATCGAAGACCAAATATAAAACATATTTGCAAAAAATGGTCAATTTAAAGTTACTTGTTAAAAAATTCAACTTATTTTATGGGGTTGTATAAGTCGTAAAATAAATAGATCAAGAAATCTTCATTCAAAGAGGTCGTCAACTTTATTCTTGAATCGACTCTTCCTCCAAATCCCATGGATTAACATTTGATTTTATTTATTTTTAGGACTCATTTATTATGCACAAATCTATAAGAGCTGAAAGCATATAATTTTATTAAAAATGTTCACGTAATCATTTTATGACGCTTACGATACACACGACTAACTTATTATTCATAAAATTATTATATTTTTAAATCGTGTTGAAACAAAACTCTAGTTTTATAGATTCGTCATTTCCTTCATGTCCGTCCGTCTCTTTGACTTTATAAAATGTTTAATATTATTTAAAAACATGTTCATTTTTATAAATTGTCTATAATTTCATAGTTAAGATGAAAATGTTGATGGGTTTCAAATTTCTGTCTTATTGGAAACTTAACTGTTAAGTTGTTAAGTATGACACTTTCAAAATTTAGACTTAATTGAATTTCATTGTGGAATTTAAGCCTTTCAAGTTTTTATACGATTCAAAATTTCTCCTATCAATGGGAGAAAAATGGTTTAGTTTACTAACACTATTGAGAAATAATTTGAAATAAGCGTCGAGTTTTTTTATAATATTGTAAAGGTTTCGCATTGTTTGAATTGAAGTAATGATAATTGCAATATTATTAAATAACTTGATTGTAGCCAAAAGATTATGAATTTAATAATTTCAATTTTATGATTAAAAAAATTTATATAAAATTCCAACACGAGTTATAAGCCTAATACTCAGTCAGTCTTTTTCTCCATAATTTCATTATATGTATCGATCAATCGGTGATTTTGGCCGTAAAGCTTTTAATCTCATATCATTATATGACTCGCTATAGTAACAGTTAGTCGTTAGTTTGCGTGTGTGGTATGCATTGCATTTCTCAATTATTGCTTTCGATCCTAGTATTAACTACATTAGCAAAACTCCTAATGTTAGCACAAATGTTGAATACTTTGTAACTATTTTAGTAAATTTGAATGTTTACCATCAAAATATTATGTACAGAATCATAAATTTTAAGTCAATTTTGAATTTTAATTTATTTATTCAATTAATTTGTCACTAATACTTTTGTAAAATTTATGCATTCTATTGACTAAATTAACTTTTTTGCAAAAGAAACAATCGAATTCATAATAACATCAGAGCAAGTATTGCATATTAAATATGATGCTTAACTTATTCATTTCACTTATAAATCCGATGCCTATTGAGCTCTTTTTAATTATCAAAAATAAAAAGATATTCGTATGAAGTAATCAACATTAATACTAGTGAATAAAATTTCTCAATTTCTCAATACAGATACTTAAAGTAGAGGAAACTAAAATCATCTCATTCACATATTATTCCTTATCATTATTCAAGTCATTTGCATTTTCTCTCTTAAATTAATTAGAAAACGATTCTAATACTAGAGCTGTTTCTATTTGATTGAAAATATAAGTATAAGTAATCTCATGGTTTAATTACATTTTTTCAGTTTTTAAAACTTTTTTACTTGAATATATCTATATATCAAATAAATCACAATATGAAAGTAATAAATGTGTTCACTGAAAAATTAAGATTAAGTCTCAAATTTGGAAAATTATTCTCACACTTGAATGGATCGATAATTTTCAATCATAGCAAACCAGCTGTAAAGCATATTTGATTCGATGACTCAAGAGATATTTAAGCGTCTTTTGAGTGAGTTTGTGAGTGAGTGAGTGTCTGGGAGAGAGAGAGAGAGAGAGAGAGAGAGAGAGAGAGAGAGAGAGAGAGAGAGAGAGATCAGGCATTTGTGCGATATCCGTATTTAAGTCAATTCATTTTTTATATTTATCAAACATTCTCCTAATGCTCTTATTATGATGAATACATATCACTATCAACTACAAGGGCACAAAACATTGAAACTTTAACATATTATTTGGATTCTTTCCAACCCATACTAATAATGATCATTCTTGAAAAAGTGATGCATTACTTTAATTCCTTACTCAGCAAAATCTAGAACTCGATTTTCAACTAATATTCTATACTCTATACTCATGGATAAACTAAATATTCAATAGATTTACTATAAGACCATTTGATTTGTATAATGCATAATATTATATTGTGATATATATATGATAAACAGTAATAATTTGGTTTGTGAGCCAGTATTAGTAATGTATGCTTATGCTTATGCAGTATGACTTGTATACAATGTGTTCATGTTTGGCGTGATAAAAGCTCATTTCGAGTTTGTTTGATAGATTAATGTTGATGAGCCACTCCGATGGCTTTAATAGGATCACTCGCCTCATTCAACAGAGCAACTCATATTTATGACCAAAGCCTTCATGACTTATTACTGCCATCAGGTAAAGATGATTTTCTCAGAATAAGATGAGAACAAATCTATGATATATGTATGTAAGCGATCAAAAACTGAATCAATTTTGCTCGACTTAAACTTTAATTATGGATATAATTTAGTATCAAAATATTCTATTGTGTTTTTTTATTGAACTTAAGGTGCTTTGCAAATAATTTAGAAAATACAGTACTCAAAATTATCTTCTTATAATCAGTTTGTTCTCTATATTTCAATTTAATTAAGACATTTCAAACGAAATTTGATATAGAATTAAAAAAAAGAGCTAAAAACAAAGTTTAGCTCTTGTTTTAATGAGTTGTGATTTTATCAGTTGAGTTGTTTTCATTACTATCAGAAACCAATGAAGTCAGCGAAATGTTTGTTTAAAAAAATAATTTAAAAATATATTTTCATAGCTCTAACTTGTTTGAATACAGAGCATATAATCAAGTACTAAATGCATTAATAATCTTTATGGCTTCAGAATTACGGGCTCACAGTTTTGTTATGTTATGAAAGAAATTCTGTGAAAGATATGAAGCCTATACCTCCGTAAAAGAACGTTTGCAATTTTCATATTATTAAAAAAGTGAAAAAAAGGAATTAATAATTAATAAAATAAATTTGAGATTAAAAAAAAATATAATGATATGGAGGATACAAATCTTAGTGAAGCGATTCAAATAGATATTTAATATAAAATTGATTAATTCAAATTCGTTACTGAAGCACAATTCTTAAAGAATTGAAATCATTTTCATGGATATTATTTAAAATGATAATATGATTTATTTTTGGATAATGCATGAAAATTTTTTTTTCTAAAAGTCAAAAAAATAATAAAATAAGTTAATTAATTTTATCTGGTAATCAACATCCGCTGTAAGCACTTTATATTTAGATCTTGTGTAGAAGTATGTGCACACCTTCAAACTTATAAGTTATCCCCAAAACTTTAATACGCGTCACGAAAAGAGTGACACAAAAAATATTTTGCTCTGCTATGCAAAAACTTCTTAAATTTTTGCTTTAAAATGTAGTTATTCGTGGTTTCGCTATATACTTTTGCTCAACAAATATGTAATGTAGTCGCAGATTTCGCTCTTTCTCTTTGTCGACATGCCTTTGTATTATTGCAGAGTAAGAGTATAAAAATATCAAAATTATAAATAATGAGGCACAACAATACAGACAACGTCAACAACACACACATAGACTAATGTTAACAGATTTTACTCTTCATTCTTAATACTAAGTCTTAGCTGGCAATGCATGAAAATCTATGGGAACTTTATGTAAATATCACAGATCACTCTAAGTTTTATAAACAAATTTAATATAATTGCGTATTTCGTATTATTGAAGAATTTATTTTAAAAATTAATATTACAAATTATTTGACTTCTTTCAATAGATTCAATCAAATAAATACTCAAAAATGTTTAATATCGCATAAATGTAAAGTATATATGTTTTTGAAATTTATTTTTACGAAAAGAATGTGTAAAAATAATTTGAAATATTATACTATTTAATGTAGAACTATTTAGTATAATAATAATAATAAAGTTAACATTTGTGAACTGAATACAAATATAGCGCAGTTCGTGAAAATGCTAAACATATTCACCGTTACGCTCATCAAATAGAATCTCATTTATGCACATTCGATGTTTAAATATAATTCATCATTGTGTCTAACATAGTATAGTTGTTGCATTATCTTCACTTCATACTCATTTCTCTCTTACGACTAAGAGTTACTTTATTTCCATATCTCTTTTATGTATATATTCTCTATCGTTGATTTTATTTCCTTCTTTATTGCCATTTGTTCTTCAATAATAGTCCAAATAATCGTGAGTCCCTATTATTTATGAATTCGTTTTATGAAAAGATCGCAATTTAAACTAAATATTTCTTTCAATACTCCTGTAAGGCTCAAAGTTTGAGTTTAAGTCAATATTTTTATTCTCTTATGAATGTCTCCCAAAATGATACTTTCTTACAATACTATACATAACTTAATTTCAATTATTCAATATTTAATTATAATTATTGAGGGAAAACATATATATTAGTCTCAATTAATTCGTTTTGAGTATAAAATGCACAAATTTTTATTCAATAAAGGAAACCCACACATATTTTCTGAGTTTCCGCTCATAAAACATATTAAATGAAAGCAAATTTTATAATCAAAATATTAGATTCATTCACTTTGGGTTGACTAAAAAAAGTTATTGAACTTCAAAATAATGAACCAGTAATTCCACAAAATATTAATCTATTCTGTAATTAATTGATTGATGGGAAAATTTGTGATTTAAATTTTAAAAATGCAAATAAAATTGTTTTTGATTAATTATTTCGAGAATTAAAAATTAAATATTTGTAAATTAATTTTCAAATTTGTGATTTTGTGTGAATTCGGTAGAGATCAAAAGAGATTTTTTTTTATTGATTAGGATTAGAACTAGAGCTCATATTTTATCAGTTTTTCTCATATAAATATTGATAATAAGGTTAAGAGAAATAACTATTCATTTGAAAGGAAAGCATTATATGGTCGGCAAAACAAGCTCTTCATGTAATCTATAAATTAAGAGCTATTCCACTGGATGTCAGACCAGTGTATTTATTAGATGTAAAACTGGTAAAAGTTTGTTGGCTTGCGCTTAAAGGCCATCCAATCAGTTGTAAGCGTGTAAGCCTAGTGTCATGGGAACACCGGCTCGATGTTGATAGTGAGAGAGTTCTTGGCGATAGTTGTATTGCGTTGATCGGATCGAGCCCTGGTGTAGCCCATCCTTCCGTAGCGGTGCAGCAGCACAAGCAATGCTTTGTAGTTGTCGGGAGACCTTCTAGTGTTTTTCGCTCTTTAGAGAGGACATAGAGTTAGTTACAAACGTAGTGACGAGAGTTACCATACATCAGCCCCGACACAGTCAACGCATCTCATCGTTGGGGAACTCAACTCACGTGCAAACGGTGTATTCGGTGTTTCACTACATTTCCTCAACTATTTAAATATCACATCAACAACTAATGCACAACTATTTTTTCCTATTAGTGTGTAGTAGTTTTTGTTATTATTGTTTCTCAACAAATCATTAAATAATTTGGTCGCTATTGTTATACTTAAAAATAAGTCAATTAAAACGTTGAAAAAATAAAAGAAATAATTTATTACTTTTTACTATTTATTCAGTGCTACATAACTACATAATTACTTATTTAAAAACTTATTAACTTAACAGTAAATGTACTCTAAAAGAATTTAAGCGCCGCTCAAGTTATCATTAAGAAGATAACAAGAAAGATAGTGGGCTTTAGAACTGTTAACTGAACTTCAAGATAAGCAATAAAAGAGTTGATTATTTAAGTGTGAATTAATTGCGGTTTTCATAAACTGTTCGTTCAAACTTTGAATTAATTTGAACTCAACTAATAATAAATTAACCTCTCGTTAGAGTGAATTTAGTTAATCCGTCAAATGGAAACAGATCAGTCTCAAACAGTTAGCAATAATTCTGCCAATTCCAGTGATGGAGTGCCGCACGACCCCAGCTATGACCAAGACTTGTAAGCCAAAACAAAACTTTATTCACCATCCAATTTATGCACATTTAATGCTTAACTTTATCTTTAATTTTGATTTTTTCTCTATTTCC
Organism: Camisiidae sp.; assembly: GCA_034696325.1. Classification (NCBI taxonomy): domain Eukaryota; kingdom Metazoa; phylum Arthropoda; class Arachnida; order Sarcoptiformes; family Camisiidae; species Camisiidae sp. Next base: position 7,418 of record JAQFZT010000040.1, on the reverse strand, counting down.
TAAAACTGAATTATTTTGTAAACACTTTCTTTATTCCTCACTTCACTCTATCTCTTATCTCACTATTTGTTCTCAATATGACTTATTGGCAGCCTTTTATCATTTCGGCATTTTTAAAATAACAAATTTTTTATTTGCTTTACTCATACAGTTATTCGTCAAATAGAATTGTATTCTTCTATCTTTATTCCTTTTCTTGTGTAGGAAAATGTTTATCGGTGGACTTAGTTGGCAAACAGCCCCCGGTATGTGTTTTGTCACTATTTAATTTAAAGTTTAATATTTATTATTTGTATTTTCGATCGTCATTACATAAAAGTGTATAAAATACTTCTTTTTTTATTTATCCCCTTAAATGAAATAGTGATTCCCTTCACTTTTTAGCCCAAAGTTGATTCTCTCTATCTATCTCTCCCACTATTCTCTCTATCACTCTCTTATACAATTGAAGTCAAGGCTATTCTCTGAATACAAAAGCCGGTCGAATATATAATAATGATATTATAAGTTATTAACGTTAGCGGCCCCTCAAAAATTCTTCTATTTATGCCACCATCAAACTGGGCATCACTCTGGGATCTGCGGGGAACGCTATAAGAGGGGAAGGGAGTGGTGGTGCTCTTTCCACTTTTTATGTTTATATGGGGAGAGAGAGAGAGAGAGAGATCAACAACAATACTGATCCATACATACAAATACTAGAGACTATTCGCGTTCATTGTTAATGGTTTTTCGTGACAATACAATGACGTTGTAATTTACAGCATCACTTTCTATAATTTAACTGACATTCTATAAATAATTGGTAAAAGCGTCAACTTTCAAAAATATGTATATATTGTCACATAACTGTATAAAAATCTGCAGTTAATAATACAAAAAATAACAGAGTGTTCTATTTATACGGAAACTATTTAATTGTTTTCACAAACATTTTATGTATTGCATGAATTATTAATTTTGAAATCTCTTGCATGAATAGGTGAAATATTATTTACATCAAATAATTAATGTACTTTCAATGATAAGATAAACTGACAATTTTGAATCAAGTTCATACAGTTTAATGCTAACAATTCATTTAACATTCATTTACATGATTCACTATACAATCTCATTGAAAGTCAATACCAACAAATTATTAATAGACAGTATTCTAGACGTATGGGTTGAAAAAAGAAATGATGAGTACATGGAATAAAATTTCAATCTTATTAATTCAATAAATTCTCTATTAAAAGTATAAATAATATTTAAAGCAATTAATGTCAAAAAGAAGTAATTTTTGTTATTTCAACATAAGATTTGATTGTTTGTATGTATGTGACGGTATAGAGATTAAGCAGTGGATCCCAATTACATGTAGCATAAAGCAAGTTTTGGCCACTTATATGAGTTAGGAAGACATAGCCAAAGCTGACTTACCATTTTCCTCAATTGTAACTCTCTGGCTCTCATATACCACATTATTGTATTGCAGAAGGCCTTAGGGAGTACTTTAGTAAATTTGGTGACATTACCGAAGTCATGGTTATGAAAGACCCCACAACCCGAAGATCTCGGTAAGTGAATTCACTATTATTATTATAATTATTATATCTATTTGATCTACCATTTTGAATTATGTGCAAATATTTCGGTTTCATGTCTTTCTCACCTCTTTTTGAAGCTTAAGTTTTTTTGCAATTTATAAATTTTTTTCTTTCTCACATTTAAACTTTGAAGCGTTTGTGTCACTTTTGATTCAAAATCTGTGAAAATTGCATTACATTCAACAATACTTTATATATTGTAATAGTAAAGCATTGAAGTTGCGTTTTTATGGCAATGCCATTGGCATTCGGTTCCCTTTTCGTCTTTTTTGACATCGTTTAGAGCATCTCCACTATTAGGCCATTAGACTATTCCACAACTTCTCAATTCCTCTATCCGAGTATTGCATTTCTCGTTCATCTCTTTTGCCATAACTATTGCCATTGCTATAGCTTTGGCCATGAAATATTGAATGTTGTGCTGCCAGTCTAACAGTGAAATGCAATGATGATGGCCTTGCAATTGACGTTCGCTTTCTCAATGCATTTGCTTTTCGCCTTTTTCGCCTTCTTTATGGTTATACTGTATGAATATTTCTAAAAATCGCTGCAAATATGAGTTTATACACATGGAAACATGGTTTCGTTATTATTGACACATTATCGATAATAATTTCGATTAATACTTATATACATTAATTATTTATAGAAATGTATATATCACACAATCATTCTTTGATTCCTAAGTATTAATAAACTGATAACATAAAAAATCGCAATAGCAAAATCAAATAATTATAGCATTATATCTATATATTGATATGTACAGTACAGTACAGTATACTTCAATTCTAAAGATTGAGGGCCTAAGTAATCAAAAAGATTAAACTTTAATTCAAGTGATTCAAAAGATTATATAAGACTAATATACAAACATTAATTAATATAAGAATGTCTTCACATTTTAAATTATGTTTGAGTGCGAAAAAGCTGTTATAATAGATTACTAGTTGAAAAAAGAATAAAGTTAGAAAAAAGTGAGGCATGTATTATATAAGTTTTGGACTCGCATCGTATGGTTGTGTGAGAGGATTTGGCATTTTTTCATATTTCTAACATTCACATACCAATTGAATCACTTGGGGATAGGCATCCATAGGTTACACTTGAATGACAATTGACGTGTGATGCACTTTGTTGAACAATTTACCAAAATTTTATTCTAAAGTTATATAAAATCTTGTTATTGCAAGTATTGATTGTTCTCTTAATCTATCATTTTGGTAACAAATGCATTAAAATATGAAGACTAAACAGAAAATTATTTTGATAAATGCAATTATTCAAAGTTTTATTGAACTTTTGAATTACAAATATAATGAGTTTTAACTGTAATAGCAATAAAATTAAAGCATTATTACGCTTCGATGCTATAATAAAGCATTACTTGTTTCCAATTTGCATTATTGCTATTATTCTTTATCCGTATTAGTAATAAAAAAATCCTAAATAATAGCTTTCTCTCTAAATATAATGCAAGTCTTTTCAAATACAATTTTTCCACTTTTCCCTATTTTAAAACAGCCTTAATACACAATTTAGTGCTAATTTGTGCTCAAAATGAATTTTCATATTTTATTGTGTTATTATAATGAAGGCTTTGAAAAAATTAATTATTTATATAAATATATTTAATAAACAATGAAATCCTTTTAATCATATGTTTTGAAAATGTGTGGAATTGATTCAGTGTATTATAATTTGATATTATGCTAGTATTGTGTTGAAAATTTTCTTCTCCATTGTGTGGTGATGACGATCATCGCCCAAAAAACCGATCGAATTTTCTTAGTGCCAGAACTACTATGTCTTTAAATGTGCTCCTCTTTGTCTCTCATCTCTCTTTACTTGCCTCTCACATAAACACTCATTCTCTCCCTTTTCAAGCTTTCATCCATTCTTTCTGACAAGAAATCAGATGAATCACAAACTTAAATATAACAACAATAATAATTCAGTTTGTTTTTATTGAACTTTGTGAAGAAAAAATTTCAAGAAATCAGTCCTAATATTGAATCTTGTTTACATTTTTTGTATATGTTTTAATTTATGTCACATTAACCAAGAATTTAATGCGAGTTCTTTTCATTATTCGAATTTTCGTTTGCAATTCCTTTATAACTTGTGAGTAAACTCAGAGCAGAGCCATAAATAAGGAGATCCTTTGCTTTAATGTCTCCACAATTCAATTCACTTTAGATGAGTTTCTCTGCCCTTCTTTTAAATAAGTTATGAAATGTTAGTGAATTTGAATGAAAAATGTTCTGAAATATTTTATTTAAAAAAATGTAATAAAATTCAAATTTTAAATAAATTATTTGCAGAGCAAATTTTTTCACCAGATTTTCGATCTCTGTATTTTACATCTCATGAGAGATGAAGAAAAATAGATAAAGTGATATGATTTCAGCTGTTTCTTGTACTGAACAATTTTAATAATATTTGAGTGTAACATTTGAGCTTTAAATTGCATAACATTTATAATTAATTTTGCAAATCATATTTCTATTTCTCAAAATAAATGTTTATTTTTGTACAGGAACTCATGCAATCAAATTATTTATTTATAAGCTTGAATATTAAAACACAAAATTCTATATTATTCTCTTTTTTGTGATAGCAGGAGTAGAGAGTATGCTATACTAGTAATAATCTTCACTTTCTGTATATTGTGTACTGGAAGTAAAGAAACTGTGAGTGAGTTCGAGAGAGAGAGAGAGAGAGAGAGAGAGAGAGAGAGAGAAATGAATAGCCTGGCAATGCCTTGCAATTCACAATTGGCAACGGAGGCATTGATTTCTGTCTTCTCGTTACCGTCAGTTTTGGTCGTCAGTCTCACATTGCATTTAAGGCTCAATGAGAAAATGAAGGGGAATTGCACTAAATTCCAGATCTCAGACTCAAAATAATGTGATGGAAGTAATGCACTGTTGCCAATAGTAGGGTCTTTCTTATAAATCAAACCCCAAATTGTACAACTATTATACATTCGGACCAATTTTTAAAGAACTCTTTCATAGTTTCTAATGATTCAATTCACTAATTTTTTTTTTTAATAATCATAGGTTTAAGTTTTGTATTTTTCAAACTTAGTGTTTCTTAAGACACTTCATTGTTTAGTTGAAAAAGCTGAGAAAATTTTGTCGAAAGTTTATTAAATTTTTTTGGCATTTATTTACTGTTATTCAATATCAAAATGGGTAAACTCTCCTAAACTGGCATAAACTCAGATAAACTCCCATAAAGCTATCAAACTCATCAAAATTTCATATTTGTTGTCAGTTTATATAATCTATTTCATATCGTGTGATATGAATTATTCATATATTTTATGTTAAATTAACCCATTTTAAAGATCGATAACCAATAAAATGGGGTTTGACTGTTGGTATATCTGTATAAGGTTTGAACGCTGATATGCGATTCGATATCATCCAGTTGTGACTCTGATTTGATGACATGCGATCACTTGGAGATGCCTTAAGAGAATGGACTTACTTAAGGGACTTTTGGGATTCAAATAAGTACCTATTTTTGTGTTGGCACCAACTCTATAACTGTGTGAAGAGAAATCTAACTTCTTGTTCACATTTTTGTTGTCCTCTTTCTAGCCCTATCGATACGCTTACTATCATATTACACATTTTACACATATCTTATGCATTAACGTTTGATGTATTTGATCACATGAAAGAAGAATAATATAACTTATATACTAAACTAACGAGTCTAAGTCTACTTATATTGTATATAAACTTTATATATGAATAAATTGAATATTATCAACAATTTTCGATAATATAAGTATTTTAAGTTTATTTAAAATTTCATTTACTAATAATCAGTTTGTACTTCTGTGAAAATTATTGTTGAAAACATTCAAATTAGAATGCGTATTTCGGGAAAATGCTTGTTTTCATATTATGGTTGCCTCAAATTTAATAATTTAGTTATTTTTTATGAGTTTAAAATAAAATTCTGAAAATTAGTTTAAATCTACAGATATGATGATCAAAGTTCGTAAAATTCAATCCATCGATAAAATATATTTAACTCCAATGTTGGCCTTCTTCTGTTTTCCTCTCCTTTTGTGTAAATAACTTAACCGAACGCCAAATGATGAAAAACTAATAGAGAATTGAGACAACATTTTATCCGATGCAAGCATTTGGTCTTTTTATTTCTTCTTTTGGTGGAACGATTGCTGAGTCAACTATTTTTGTTTAGCCGCTTCTCTCATTGCTCGGTTTGGTTTACTTGGCCCGCAATACAGTTAACACAGAGTACACTCCGATCCACTATTTTCCTCTAACTTCGATTTGGTTGCAATTGTGAACCTTTACTTAGGATTGCATTCGTCCCCCAAAGTTTTCTTTCTCCGATTTCTCTTTTTTTTTGCAAAAAAGCTTCAACTCTTATATCATTGAATGTGAACAAATGCAAACTAATGTTGATTTAGGCAGAGAGCAATGTTTGTTATGTGTTTGCCATTATTCACGTTACGTATTGCGAATGATAGTATTCGGGCGCATCACAATTCAATGTTGAGTGCAAGTATTAGCAGATGAATCGTTTGTATTCCTTTTAAACTCGTTTTTCCTGCCATCACATCATAATATAATTTTCTTCCTTCTATATTTCAAAAAGAATAAACTTTAATATTTACTGTTTAGTTATTATTAATAATAGTCCCGCAGTCCCCAAATGATCTATTTATTTAGAAGATCTGTTTATTCACTATTTTCGTATGCTTATCAACACTTTGTCAAATTGTAAGCGTATTTCAAGTACAGACAACTTTCAAAACAAAGATTATAAAAAAGGAAAAATCACATTATCACATGTGAAAAGTTTTCAAATTAACCAAAATAATTACATTCAAATTGACAAAGTTGTAATCTAACAAATATTTACGCAATTGTATGTTATTATTATTATGATTGAATCTAATTTTTTATTTTCATTTATATAACTTTAGTTTTTTGATTCCATCAAAATAACTGAATCATTGATTTAGTTTCCGTCAGTAGTTTTTATTGATGTCAGCAACTTATTCACAATGAGTACTGTATAGGAATAGGAAATTCGAGTAAAGAATACTATACTTTTTCATGTACTGTTGAGAATACGAGAATTGCATAAATATAATTCAAATAGTGAGTGAGACCGAGAGTTCTATTATTAAATTTCGATCGAATACAAATAATCTCAAGTGTGCATATACTGTACATAAACAGTTTGCAGTTTGCGAGATAAAAAGTGAATGAACTAAATGTGCGACAATATGGGTAGAAATGAGAGAGAATGAAAGATGACATATAAATAAGTCTGAGAGAGATGTGCGAGAGAGAGACTTAATATATTAATTACATTTATCACCAAATAGTTATGCCAAACTTTTTCCTTCAGCTGCTTAAATGTTCTGTTTTATTCTTTATTTGTATATTTCATATTTTGCACAGTTTACAGTTCATCTTTAATATAATTTTTCATTTAGAGAAATTCGTGAATTTTTATAAGAAAAGTAGAGATTGAATGATCTTTATTATCTATAATTTATTATCCTCAACGCAATTTATTATTTCATGAATATACGAAAGATAAAACGCTATCTAATCTATTTTATAAAACTAAAACTCATATCTTGATTGTAAAACCATCAATAAAACAATAAATAGCTGAAGGAAAATGTTCAAAACAGATCGAAATTATATTTTATAATAGTATTTGATCCTCGTTTTCCTTATATTTAGTTATATAATGCTATAAATGAAGCTCTCTCTCTCCCTCCCTCCCTCTCTCTCTCTCTCTCTCTCTCTCTCTCTC
>JAQFZT010000039.1:0-55148 GCA_034696325.1 Camisiidae sp. | reverse complement strand
GTAAAAACATCAAAGAAAAGAGTTGATTGATTTGGTTGATTCTTATTTCATTATTTGGTCAAAAGACATGCGAATCCATTTATTTACTCGTTTCTGTGTCTGCTTCTGAATAACATAATTTATGTCTGGAAGTAATGCAATGACTTTGGAATCTTATTTGTTTCCAAGTTATGAATTATTATTCGCGGAACACGCAAAAAACAAGTCACACAGTTATTGTGTCTTCAGACTTGAGACAATACTTAATTGATTAAGTGGTTCCCACTTTTATACAACTTGAGTCTGAACTTCCATTCGATCGTTATGTTATCGGTGATCATTCATTGTTGGGGAACATCAAAAGATTAAATGAAGTTTTTGCATAATTTACTTATTATATTAAGATTTAATCAAAAGAAAATCAATCAATTCTAATGAATCAGACAGAAAAGTTTACTTTTAAAAAGCTAAAAATCTTAGTCTCATAATAAATATCAATCTTTCTTTAATTCGTTTTGTTTTCTTTAATGGTCTTTTTCGTTTAGAACAAAGTGCCGAAGAAATTCTCTAATTAATAATATATTTTTAGTTAGTAATTAAAAGCTTTAAACACAAGAATTATATAAATTCGTTTTTTAATAGAATAAAATTCATTTCATTTTCTTTGACCAATAGCTTAGAAACAAAACTTTTAAATATTTATAAGCATTTCATTAAACAAAAAAATAGTTATTACAAGAAGTGATCGTTGATTTTCGTGCAAAAATAGGGCGTAACATATATTCATAGCTACCGAAGAATAATCATTAATAAAATGTTAATCGGAAAACAAGTAATTTGTTTAAATTCAACGCAATTCACTGCCACTGTTAATAAGAGCTGCGAATCTTTTATATATGATATTCTACATAATATAAATTCATTATTATTTCGATTGTGATAATGCCATTCATCATAGGAAAAACTGGGTGTGAAGCGGGTTTAGTATGGCTTTGCTCTCTTGCTCTCTTTATTATTTTTCTCCTTTTTCAGGAGTTATCACTGCTCGAGACTCATTGGTCAAGACTCAACTTCCAAACCAAACAATAATAACTTTCATTAACAAACTCATGATCATATCATAAGAATTATCACAAAACTCATCAACATTTTCATCTCAATAATAAAATCTTGTGTAGAATCAGTTAATTAGGGGTTAGAATAAGAAACTTTGGAGAAACTTATTTTAGACAAATTTTTATTTCCGTTTTATAAACGTTTGACTTGACATCCGTTAACTTATTTGAAAATATTAAAAAAAATATGATTTCAAAATATGTAAATCTCTTTGAACTTGAAAAAATGAATTCAAATTTAGACCTGAATTCTCTACTTCTATTAATTATTGGGTTCTTGTTTCAAAGTTTTGTTCGAATATATCATAAATAATTACTAATAGCAGAATAAGAAGCATCAAAACTAAGTTAACTATAAAATGTTAGACACTTTGTGGACATGTTTCCTCTTTAATGATGGAAAAGGTGTGTCCTTTTGATACCGAATGTTTCCTTTAATATCTTTGTGATTACATTTGATAAGCTTCATGTTTACACTATAATTATTGCTCATATTTTTTCATGTTTTATTTATTAGTTTCAACACTTGCTTTTTCTCTTTGGTCTCAATTGTGATTAGTTAATACTAACTTTTGCATTTCATTGCGCTTCAAATTTTATAACTCTCTGTCATTTTTCTTTCAGGAAACGTAAATGTTATGAATGAACTACTAGTGAACTTTTAAAGGTTTGACCTCAAGTAGATCAAAGCAGCTTTTAATGACAACATAAGTTCAGGTAAATATAAGTTATATTTATATTAATGGATAAGTTCTACATTAAAAAAATATTATCCAAATTCATTTCTTGATTAATTCCAGTGCTCTCATTATAAACAATTATTACTTTACAAACTCATTCGTAGCATTCCTTTGACTTCCATTAATATTAAAAAATAAAATACTCCCAGAAATTAATTCTAGAAGACTTAGTACTCTTCATACTTGATGCTAAAAACTCGCAATTATTTTGACTCAAATACTAATCAACACTATATTTAATAATAACTCTTTAACAAAGTATTTATTAATATTAGAAACTTGATCTCTAATCGTCAACTAATTAAATAGTTTGATAATAATTTGTTTTTCTAATCAAAGACAAATAAATAAATTCATTTCTATCCCTGAGAAATTTTGTCAAAATTTTCACTATTTTTTAATAAAATTATTAATCGAATGAGTAAAATAGTTTTGATTTTTAAAGAGCACTTCGCCTATGAAGAGAGCTATTATTTTTGAATAATTATTAGCATAAGATGTCTGTACTTTTATCGTATTTATTCAAACTTTTAACATTTTTATAGCATGTTTCAATATTTAACATAATTATAGAATTAACTTAAGTTTCATTCGGCAAACTGTGCTATTAAAGCAATAAATAGGAAAAACTTTTCTGTCGCTATAATTTTGAATATGAAAAGAAGGGCACAAAAAATAATGGACTCATAATTTTTGTTATACAATGTCCACAACAGGTCATTAAAAGCAGAGAAAGTAAAGGGAGATTACAGTGTTTTTATTATGTATTCACTTCAGTATAATTGTTAACCACAAATGCATTACAATAAAGAGGAGGCATTTGGGATAATTTGTACTAAACATCTGTCCCAAACATATATAACATTTTTACGATTGAATGCATAACTAAACAGCACATTCATAGTAAAACTGTTACAGTTTCCTAATAATCACTAATACTGTACTCCTCTTTTCTTTCCGACCCTCTTATTTGCTTTTCATATTTTTCAATAAAGTCTACAATACTGTGTATAATAATAGTTTTCTCATTCTAAACAATCTTAAATATTCTCAAGCAATAAATTGATTTTTTCATTCTATTTTTATTTTATTTCCAAACTGTAATTTGTATAAAGAAAGTTTATTGCATAATAAAATTTATTTTTCCAAACTTATAGCTCAAGTAGAAAGAGTTTTTCTTTTATCAATTATTTTGTGTAGAGTTCAGTCATTTTTCTTCGAGTTGAATAAGAAGTGTTGTCAACTTTTTTCAGCTTTATGTTGATAAAACTCACGATGATATACAACAAATGCTAATAAAATAAATAATTTTTAAGTTTAGTATATTTACAACATCATTTTGGACATATTTGAGTTGAGAGAAAGGAACATTTTAAACAATTCTAAGCTTTCATTAGTAGTATTGAACTTTTTCATTAGTCACGCTTTATTCTATTTTATACAATAAACTCTTGTCTTATGCAAAAATATTTAACTAATTTAATTTATAGTATTCATGTCATCATTTGATAAAATGTAGTGTTAGCACTTTCATAGTCTCTCAACTCTCTCTCTCTCTCTCTCTCCCTCTCATTCATTTCTCTAAGCATTTTCCTTTAGACTCTCATTTTATTTGATTTGTCGCCTCATAAATCTAATTACAATCACATACATTGTTATTCTGGTGGTTATATTTTGGTTTTAGAGTAATTTCTTTCATATTTACAAATGACTTGTTTTTTCCTACAACTTAGAAAGCGATGTTACAAAATAGCATAATTAAAATTCCTCTCTTTACTAACATATGATAATTAATATGATTAGAATTGACAAAATCGTAGTTAATTAAAATCAGAATAACAATAATAATTGAATAATTGAATAATTGAATTACTTGGAAGTAAATTACATAATATAGAATTCGTATTTTCATATGAAATTTAATTAATTGAAATTTTGCTTCAAAAAGCAAATCATATTAAAATATTAACAAGATTTTGGGATTTCTTTTAATGCTATTGAAATATTTATCTAAATATGATTACTATCATAAAAATTGATTATAAGCTCCGGTGATAATGAGATCCAATAATAAAAGCGCTAATGATTTGCAGGAACAACACTTACGAGTTATTATATTTGTTTGAAAATAGTCTCCAATTTGCGGATTGTTGTGAGCAAACAAACATATTTCAATGAATAGCATTCATAACCATTTCTGGGCGTTATTCTCTTTGCCTTTCTTTTTCAAAATCACAATAACTTTCTCTGTCTGTCGATTAATTCCATTCTTGATCTCTCAAGCAATTTATATGAACTATAATGAGCTTCACTTCCCTTCAAATATGTAATAAAACATTTTATAAATAATAAAGAAAATTATGTACAGCCGACAGAAAAAATGTTTTTGATTCTAAATAAGAGGAGGGACTGATGGCTAGAAGTTTATGGTTAAATAATTACAATATTATAATATATACCGAATAACATGTATAGTATAGGAAAATACAAATACTCGAACAGAGGAGAGACAAAACCGCATTATGTGTTAACGCTATTACTATTAGTTAGAATAGAGAAGAAAAGTTTGTGGACGTGCTGTGAGAGTGAGTGTCTCTCATCAATCATATTTTTTTCAGTGAAATGTACCAAATCCTTGATCCGCATTTGTGTCGAACCAGTGAGAGAAAAGAATAGATACAATTATAGTTAGGGCTAATGCACAAACTCCTGTTGACAATAAAAGCTTACTTCCATTCAGACCACATTTTATTCTCGATTCTCGGAAAGAATTTTCAACAACAAAAAAATCTAAACCAAGAAATAAAGTGAAATTCTAATTCAATTAATTTTATGAGTTTTGCGCTCAAAATAAATAAGATTTGAAGTTATCGAAGATTTGAATGGCTTTTTTGAGGCCAAATGGGAGATACAAGCGTGTGATTGTCTTTTGCATTGCGAATACACGGATATGTTGTGGCATATTTTTGCTGGCGGTGAAGTTGTCAATGATGTGAGTGTTGCGGATAAAGGCATCGCAGAACGCACTTCTTGAGGGGATCCCTTTCCATCATTGTCAAACTTGTCTATCGCACCCTTAAAACAACACTTGAGATACTCTTTGCTCTGCAATGTATTGTTAAGTTATGGGAAATTGAGACACTTTATGTTTTTCTGTGATTCTCTATTTGAAAAAACATTTTCTAGTTGTTATCAGTCATATTTCAATTTCAATAATAAATATAATGTTATTCATGATTTACGAGCTCATGAAATGGGTTTAAGCAAAAAATATTTGATGATAAAATATCAAACTGTTTTGGCTATAAATGAAAACTACGACTTCTTGGAATCTGTAATCATTAGCCGATGCAATGTTTGAATATACTGTTAACTGTTGGACATTATATGAGGCATTGCATTGTACTAACCAAAGGCCTATCAATAATATTTGCTATCGTATTATAGCTACCCAGCAATGAATCATAATCATACTCAATCATTTCACCTGTTTTATATCTATTGCTATCTTCATTCACTTTTGTCTTTTCACTTTTAATATGTATTACAAACTTTTCCCTCACAAACTGTTTATCTTTTTATAACATTATCCTTAATTGCATTCTTTGATCTCTTGATTAAGTACTTCGCTATTAATACCTTTTAACTTAATGTCTTAATGATTCCTTTAGCCATCAAACTATACAATTGAGAAGTATCTCAATCTCTTTATTCTAATTCTTATCTTAGAAAATACAACATTTCTTTTCTGATTGAGAAGAGAATAAGGTTTGAATCGTGATTCCATTGTTAATTGCTGTTACAAATTGGTTCGCTTGTAATCTCTACTCATTTATTCGTTAATGACTTTTAAGTAACTTAACTCTGACTTAACTATTCTCTCACTTTAAGTTTGACAATACAATCAATTTGACTCATTAACAATATGAGAGTATGAAAAAACTACTGTAGTATTATCTGTAATATTAGGTAATCCTTGTTTCTAATTACAAATTCTCTAATGTCATCATTTTTACACTCATCCTAACGAAAAACGTCGATATTTGTTAGCTATCCATTAGAGTATCACTCCATTAGAATCTAACTTATATTTTGAATCTCATTATTGAAAAATATTAACTTAAAATATTTTAATTCTTACGTTAAAACAGAATAACTTCTAAGAGTTAACTTAATATAAATCAAAATATATTGTCTAAATCTAAATAATATTAATGTTTACTGTGTTCACAATTGTTGTATAGCATTTGATTTGCATGAATAAAGTTCGTGAAATAATATGTTTATAATAATGAATGGGTCAATGTTTTATGTTTTTCCATTATATATCACTTTTTGAAAGTTTTTCATTTATTTCTGTGATGACCGGTTTTTCCTAATAATCTGTTGATTCAGTCAAACTATTTTCACCTAAAATTTCAGGAATTTTTAAACTATTGGTGAGCTTTTAAAAACTAACGTCATTTGATTTATTAATTATGAAGTTCGAGAATCTGTTTTGAGACTCAATTATTAATGAACATTAATTATTACCTCATATATTGTATTAGATATTGAATAGATTTTTATAAGCGATAAAAGTGAGTAATTTATTCTCGAATAAATTCAACTAATACTACATTCTTTTAATAATAATAATCTCTCGATATAAATATGATAGATGTGTTTCAATACTAAACTAATAGTTTGCAGATCTCTATCTTTTGCATTGAGCATATACTCTAATTATATCTATATATTTCATATTGACTTATGTTTTGCTCATTAAGATTTTATCATCTATTAATTCAGTTTATCGTTCAATGAAAGAGTTAATTGTAGTTAATTTATATTGATATCAACAGAATCATAGACTTTATATTAACAATTTTACTTATAATTATTGGTTTTGCATGAGTTGTCATATTTGTATGTTTTGTTGGTTTTCTCGTTTGGAAACTACTTCTCCACGTCTTTTGATCAACAAAATGGATATCAAAATATTAAAACTATTAATAATTATTGTCGTTAACTTTGATCAAGTAATTAATTATTGTGTAAAACATTAGATTAAGTGAGTTTTTAGATTTATAGAAAATTTATTTGAAAAAGTAGACTAATAGTGTCCGCCTCTCGATAAGCATTAATGTGTGAAAATTGAATTTGTGATCATTTCATTACAATATTTGATGAGAACTCCATTAGTAAAAGAACATGAATAGAAGATATGAGCTATCATTCAATAGATTTTCCAATGACTAATTAGATTAAATGTAATGAATAAGTTGAACAAAACTTTAATCTAAAAATTATAATACTATAACTTGAAATTAGTTTGAGTAAAGATTTTACATCATTTTTTTAGATAACACATTCATCTTAACAAATATTAATGAACAGAGATATATGTGATAAATGCTTAAATCAAAATATACTTCAAATATTGAATGAGTCTTATATTTTAAATGAATATTTTTTACCATTAGATCACTCATTAATTAATTACTAGTTTTAGAATAGTTTAACTGATATTTACAGATAAATTCTTAATAAATGGAATGAATTTTATTTCTTTTTTCGTTTAGTTTTAGGTTCAAGAATATTATTATGATTAACATAATGTATGAATGAATTTATTTTAGTAATTACTGCCAATTCATTAGAAAACAAAGTTTCATACAATTTTTCTCCTTTAGAAATATCAAAATGTTTTAGAAGAAGTTGAGTGTCTAAAAGCTTATCTCTTTATTGGTAAAATCGAGTCAAGCTTTCGGAATATTAGAGAAAATATATTCAATTTTATTCATATCAAAATTTTTATTGAATAAATTGACTTCAATATTAAAATTTTCATTCAATTTCAAAGAACCTTTAATACCAGATTTATTTATTTTAATTTTACGTAATTTTGAACAATGATCTAATTGTTTACGTAAAATATGATTCAAAGATTTTTTGAAATCTAAAACTTCAATTATTGGTCGTTTATTCAGGTTATTCGTCAGTTCATAAAGGGTGAGTCATAATTATTTTATCATATATGAGTTGCAAAGACTAAAACAGTTACTTCCATTAAATAAATTATGTACGAATAAAACAATATTTAAAATACTCAAATTATTTAATTGACAATTTTGAATATAAATTCGTGAATTATAACATTAAAATAATCAATTGAAATTGAATATTGATCAAAAAACAAATCAAATAACATTAGCAATATGCTACATTAGCAATATGCAACATTAGCAACAACCTAACCTAACCTATGCTTGCCATTTTCATTTTGTCAAACTTTCATTCCCGAAATTAAATTATTAAACGCCTCTAAATATAACATTTTTATCACTTTTTGTAAATAAAACGATAAAATTGTTTAAGAAATACGTTAATAATTTTGTTATTTTTGTCAGTAATTATTCAATTTTTAGAAAAAGTTAATTATAACCTTAAATTGAGTTTTTCATTAATTAAACACTTCAATAATAATGAAAGTTTTGAGTCAAATGATTTAAATGCAAAGAATTTAGTGCAGGTGTTTCTGGTTTGGGGATTAATATTTTTCAGTTCAGATTAAAATCTCACTGCAAGTTTTCATTGTAAGATAGCTATCGAAATACTTAAATCTCATACATCTATAATAAGTTATTTCAATAAGATATCATTTTTATTAAGTTATCGTAACATATATTTTTGTACGTTTATTATGTAATGGAAGTAATTGTTTTAGTCTTTGCAACTCATATATGATAAAACAATTATGACTCACCCTTTACATAAATCAAATATATATATATATAATAATCAAATATTATATAAATTGATGTATACTATGAGCCTTATTTGTTAGTTTACTTTTTCAAATAAATTCATCATGAGCTTAATAATAATAATTGCTATTTGCAATCAGATGATTACACAGTAAAAATGAAGAAAAAATGATTTGCTTTCAATTTATCATTTAAAGCCTTTAACTTTCTCTTTTTGGGAAAGAGAACACATTATACTTTGATTTTAATTATTGAATGTAATTTGAAGTCTCATTATTTAAATATTTAAACCTAATAAAAAAATTTATAATCGCTTTTTACCAATAAGTCACTTATCGATTTTGAATATAATGCAATATCAATAGCTTAATAGTTTTTCAATAACAATAACTTTTTCTTTATATCAAAGTTTATCAAATTAATTAAACCTAAACTACCATTTATTGATTGAATTAATTTGATTTTAAATCAACATCAATATCTCGGCTAAGAATATGACTCATGTCATTGTATTCATTGAATTGTATTTTTTAAAATTTAAATTCTGGTTAAAATTTTTAACAATATTTAATTTGTATTTAAAAACATAATATCTGTACATAAAACATTCAAAAGTAAAATCAAATTTTAATAAAGTTCATATCAATATATAATTTACAATTTTTCAAAGGAGTATCAGTCAGTCATTTAATAGAAATGATATTTATTTGATTATTAGAAAAAAATAATTTATATCTGATAAATATTCATAGATTCAAAACTTCATGTTAATTAGCAATAAATAATTTTTCAAAATATCATAAAATATGATGAGATCCCTCAATGTTACCAATAATTATGAATATACAAGTATTCAATAAATTACTCGATTTTAAAGTTTGTATTGATTATTTTAAGCAAACACAGAGTCAATGCTTCTTCAATTTTATTAATCAGAGCTGAACATTACTTTTAATCTTACTGAGTATTAAGATTGCATTCTTTTGTATCCCAACAATAATTAATTAAGTTCGACTTAAATCAAATTTCTTTGAAGAACTAGAAGAACTCTGTGATTTTAATCAAAAATAGATTGAAAATTTGTTTAAATCAGTTTTTTAAGATGCTTCAATTGAAGAATATAGTCATTTTCTTTTTAAACATTAAATATTCATTGACTAAGAATTTCTGTTCTGTATCGAATAAGTGCATTTTTGCCTGTTAATAAAAGACAAATTGTCCTTTATTTTGAGCGAGAAATTTAGATTTTCATTTTGAAAAATTTCAACGCAAAATTCTGCCCGAGTTTACTTTGAAAACATTGTCCAGTTTAAAATCCCAAAAAATCTTGTTTAGGAAACAATTGAGATTTCTCGATATCCAATTCAATATTCTGTCACCACATTAATTGGTCTGCAATTTTCAATTTTAATCGTTTTTGACTTATTTTTCATATGAGATCATTTTGATATCAATTTAACTGGATTTTTTTCTGAATATAACTTCTTTTTATGAGTCAACTTTTGGTAGAAATCAATATTTTATCGAAAAGTTACTGATTTTTTTCATCAGTCGCCTATTTTTGAACAACCTTTAGTTATCTTCAAGAGGCTTTTCTGATCTGTGGGGTTTCTGTGGTCTACACATCTGGAGTGTTTTATTTGTTAAGATTAATTTTCCAAAAATATAAATGCTTGAGTTCATTCAAATTATATAAAGTTGAGCGTACACTCAAACATAGTTTCAAAATGAACATTTGCTCATTAATAATAACTAAATTAAATAGAAACCGTGTGGATGGCATCCAAAGTGTTGATTATTATACATAACTTCATTCAATCATAGCTTTTCATCTAAGGATAAAATAATAAATTTTTTCAACAATTTATTCATTATAAATAAAGTTATATTTTTGGAAGTGTTAAAGTTTCTGTCGACTGATTACAAAACTTTTTATTTAATTGATTAGAATATTATTCATATGAAAAACCGCAAAAAAGTCTTATAAATCATATTTCAAAAGTTACTTTAACCCAATCATAAATTTCTTATTCATTTGTGAACCTTAAACTTATAGCATTTATTTAATAAAACTAATATATGGCTCAACACAGTTATTGCATTTATATAATTAATTTGAATATTAACATTAGGAAACTATTATTATTCTTCACTAAACCATTATTTCAGTGTGACATTAATCATATTGAGATGATCTCATGATGGCCTTCATTGTGCCACTAAACTCATCAATTTCCACCCACAGATGTATCACCACAAGTGGTTCCTCTATTTTTGCTACTTTCAGTACTAATATTTTTAGTAAAGTTACGCCTCAAAAATTTATTTCCTTTTCTATATTTCGGACGATTTTTCAGCCCAACACATCCATTCATATCTTTTGATTTTTTTTTGACATAATATATTTCTTTGAGTTCAATCTTGATATTTTTGCTTCAAATATCTTCACTAAATTCTAGTTCTTATATCTTTGAAAAAGCCTTCATTTCAGTTTATAAAATATTTAGTTTTAACATTTTTCAATAAACTGTTGGTTTTTATCTCAATTTTTCTACTTTTCTCTTCTTTATTAATATGTTTGTCATGCGAAATAAGAGAAGCTTTTAAATGATGTGCTGTAATAACTCTAAATGTAAAGATATTTGTCATGAATTTATATTTATATTTTCCTTTCTTTTATGACAAGTTTAAGCCCTTATTATAAATTGCTATAAAAAATATTCAAAGTTCATACACCGGCTTTTCTCAAGCAGAGGCAACAAGTATTATGAATTTAATTTACAATATATTTAAGTATCATTTATTACTATTTTGTTGTCATCGTTTAAATGCAGTCAATTTTTAAATATAGTCTTTTATTGTTAGACAAAATTATACAGAAATATTATGTAACTCAATGTTTTGTTAGCTTATTTGCGGAACTCAATTATGAATAGGATTTGAGAAATATTCAACTGATGTGCCATAAAAAGTAAATTATTACTTAATGGCTAAATCGATAAAATATTTTCTCTTAAATTATACAAAGAAACGGATTCTTATTCTATAGATAGTAATGTTTAAATAAATGTTTTACACGAATAGAGTTAAATAAATATTTCAATAACTGAATTCTTAATATCTTCTGATATTTATAAAGTTATACAGCAGGTAAAGTTGTTCATGTTAAGGTTAAGTCAACTTTCTCAGTATTAACATTAAACTCAAATAGTTTTTTGCACGTTAACTACATTCGGAACAAAACCAAAAATATTTCTAAAAGTCTTTGAGTACTTACCTTTGTTTGGTTCAAACATTGAAATATGAATGAGAAGTTCAAAAAACAGATAAGAAAATAAATGAAAAACTTTGAATTGAACTCAAGCATTAACAAAATATAGAGCATTAAGACCTATTGGTTCAAATAGGCTATTAAATAAACATTTATTCATTCCAAAGATGTAATTTTCAAATTTTTATCACATTTATATGTCTTTTATCTATTTGGGATTTAAATAAAATTTTGTGCATAAACTTATTGAATGTTAATTTTTAAAATTATATTCACTTCATTTTTAATGACACTTCATTTCTAATTAACATATCATTTCATCTGTTTTATTACTTTGCATTTCATTAAAAAGAAAAATAAGAGTAGCATTCGATAAGAGTGAATGTTTAACAGCTTTGAGATTAGATCTATTTTTCTTAACATTAATTTCATGCCATCATTTATATTAAATGTAAATCTAAAATAAGCCAAATCGTAGGCCTCTTTCCGCCAAAAGGTATGATTTTGTAGAGCATAAGAACACCAGACACAGAAAGAGAAAACTACAAAAGTATAATAATTATGAGTCTTTCGAAGCATTAAATCATGTATTTTTGTAGACATAATTACAGTCTATTAGTGATAAAATGGCCGATTAAATGAGCTTTCAAGTCGAGTCAATCTCTATAGCTTTCAAGTTTTCAAGAGCTTATACTTTGAATTCGTTGAATTTCAAATTCAAGATCAATGGCAAGAAAAGCATTTCTTAAAAAAAGTTAAGAGAAATAAAAGGTCCCAAAACGGCGTTTTACATGATTATGATTTTAATTCCAATGATTGAATCATTTAAATTTGAACTCATTTTTTTTGTTATTACGATAAAAGTTTTGATGTCCAGCCAATAGACATAGTTTTATCGAATGGAAAACAAAATTTCTTAAGATCTCTTAAGACTTATATAATTCCAAATTTATCTTTAGAATAAATGGGTTCTCCAGTCTTGATAGTTGTTTTGATTCTCATATCAAAACTTTTCTTTTAATAGAAAAATATTGAATGACTCTATTTTTAGCCTTTAAATCTTCATCATTAAAAAATATAGTTTTGAACTTTTTACTTCTCATTACTTTTAAGAAATGTTTTTCTTGCTCTTTTGTTTTAAATTGAAATCGAGGGCAAATTTGAAAATATAATACACTATTTTATTTATAAATTATACTTTATATACGCATTTAATTTAAAGCTTCTCTAAACTAGTAATCTAGAAGTTTTATTCACAAATCATTTAGCATAACATGCATTTACTCAAAAGTAAGTAGTTGTTGAGACCATTTTTAAAGAAATATTATCATCTCTAAACAGTTTTAAACTACAATTCTTTTTAATAGTTCTTGTATTTTGAGCACAAGAAAATGATTATTCTCTGCTTGTGTGTCGAAGGATGAAACGCATTATGTGTTTTATATAGATTTCATTGTTGAATATATCTGTCTATTTTTCAGCTAATTTTCCTATCACTAAAATCTTGTTTAATCAATCACTAAAACCATTTATTAATACATCCAAAATCGATATCAAAATTTTTATGATAAAGCAAATTGAAGGATTAGCTTAGTTTTACATGAAAGACCCTTTGGATTAATCTCAATTCATTCAATCATTGACTTTGATGTGCATTCATTTTTGCTTTATCCTTAGCTTTTTCAATCACTAATCACTTTATGAAATAGTTTAATTAGAATGCAAGAAAAATGGGTCTCAAAAGTTTTGTTTTCTAGTTTTGGTTTTCATGTTTGAGGGATGAGTGTTTTGAGCGTTTCTGCCTTCTGTGTAGAAGCCATACACCGAATAAGATAGAAGAGAGAGAAATTTAGTAAGGAGTAGACCACCAACAAAATATAATTTGGTTGTGAGAAATGCCAGATGAGTCTTTCTCTCTATCCATTTCTGTCAGCGCAACAAATTTATTCCCCTTTTCTCTAATTCTCATGAAGTTACTTATGAGTAGTAAATAAAATGGTCTACAAAATACTTATTTGAAAAGATAACATCGAAACGACTCTCATGAAAATAAGAAAATCTGTAGAAGTGAATGAATGTCAGACAAAATGCTTTTTACTTTCTGAATGAAATTATAATTATGTCAACATAATGTTGCTCTGCAAATGCTATTTCATGCTTAAATCTTTTATTTATATTATATTAAACTTTTTCGACCACAAAATCATATACAAGTGAAGTGTATTTACTTCTGGTAATCAAATGCTTAATTAAAATCTCGAGTCAGGTTCTATACATTAATACTAATTTTTTGTAATGACATTAAGTGACACTAAAAGTGCAGTCTCTTCAAAATGAAATTTATATTAACTTCTAGTGTTAATAAATAGAGTGATAAGTTGACTATTAATTCTATGGAAAGTATACTCTTCTAAAGTAGTTATATTCTGGTGAAAGATTTGAAACCAAGATGTTAAACATTTAATTTAAGCGACCATCAAATTGTTATCTAATTTATAGTAATTACTATATCAAAAAGTCATTTCCTTTTCTATTGCTATCTTTCAAAATTTTTCAAATTCTTTGACAATTTAAGACTATTCATTACAAGTTTTTAAGATTTTCTCGAGAAATATTGTCGATTTCAATGCTATTATGATTTTTCAAACTTTCTTATCCTAATAAATAGTAAAGTCCTTGCGAATTGACAACTTAGAAGGAAATATAGTTGCCATGAACTTAACCGCAAAGAAGGTTTGTCAATTGGTATTTCCTTATTCTTGTTTTGCCTCTTTGTCGTTGGCATTGCATTATTTCAAAGATATTTATCTTTTCTCATTTATTTTAAACAGAAAACGCCGTTTAAAAGAAAATTTATTTTTATCTACTTAACTGATTTAAAGTTTCAGTCAATTTTTCACAACATAAGATACTAAATGATTGTCAGTGA
This sequence comes from Camisiidae sp., assembly GCA_034696325.1. Classification (NCBI taxonomy): domain Eukaryota; kingdom Metazoa; phylum Arthropoda; class Arachnida; order Sarcoptiformes; family Camisiidae; species Camisiidae sp. The sequence continues at coordinate 40,365 of JAQFZT010000039.1, read as the reverse complement.
CAAACATTGTTATCAAACACTATTTACAGATTTCGTTCAGTACTTGTATTCGACAGAAAGTTCAACTACTATTCCTTGTGTCTTCTTTTACTTATCTCTTAAGAATAATCAATAAGTATTGTGGCTAAAAATGAAGATATGAAACCAAAAGCTCCAAATATATTTGTAATAACATTTTTCAGGTATTACTAACTTGTAAGTTATAGGATCTCATTTTATTTCACTACTTTGGATAAGATTGTGCCAAGTCTAAATTTACATTATTTACAGCGTAATTTACACACCAGTAGAGCCATTTTTTGATGAAACGAATTTAAAACAATTAATTTAAGCTCTAATTCTGTTGCTTCTGAATTTATTCCTATGGATTGTGATGATAATTATGTAAACAGTGATAGTCATATGGAACTAATTGTATTTTAATTATTTTTCATGTGAATGAAACATAATTTACAGTATTTATATTAATTTACGTAAATTACACTTGAATCATAATTTACACGTAAATTCCCAACCTTATTCTCGGATAAGACCGATTAATGTTTCGCCCAAATGTAAAGTTTAATCTATGCATTTGCTATGAGTTTTAAGTGCATTAATTGATTTTTTTTTCAATAACAGAGATTTTATATTTTATCTGTAAGTAAAGAGAGTAGAAAAGGAATTCATTATTATCTTTTATTGTGAATTTCCATTTAAACTAGTAGTCTAGACATCTTTATGTGTGATTCTAATATTACTGATTTTGGGAAATATTCAGAAAATTCTTATTATTGAATCTGAGTTCTAACGTTATTAGTGTTGAGAAAGTTTATACCGTTTTTTCAATTTATTTTAAATCATTAATGAATTTTCAACTGTATAATAAATCTCCTAAAATTGATATGTAAATTTCAATTCAAGTCAAGCTTGACTTCACTTCATCGCTAGAACTATTATCACTATTTTAAGAAAATATTTATTTTAGAGTACAATTGATTGATTTAATTAATTTCAGTTTTTTACTCCTAGTTTAATATTACTTCAAATCGCATGCTTAAGATTACTCTGATGTGCACGTGTAGGTTGAAAATAGTGGTGAGAACTTTGGTAAATGTTTGACTAACATCACGCCCACCCAGCTATCAATTTGAACTCTATTTGTTTTAAAAAAATTTCATTATAAATTAATACGAGTTCTCATTTTCCTTAAACATAAATTATGGAAATATTTGGCAGAGTATTTATATGTTTAAATGTTGATATTTTCTCATTCTCGTGAAAATTTATCATTTTCACATTCTATGTTTTCAGAAAAAGTCAAACACACTATTTAATGCTATAAACATTTATAACAAAACGTTAAATTGAGTTCAATTAATGTTTGAATGAATTACTCTGAACACTAACAGTTAGGCAACATTTTGAATGAGTTAATACTCAAAGAACTATTAAAAAACTATCTTTATATAATCGAGGAAAGTATAAATGCATGGAAATCAGACGATACTGTTAATGGATTAATTCTTTCATAATTTTAATTTTATATTTTCTTTGATTTTTAATTTCGGTCAATAGAACTGAGTGTTTCGAAATTCGGGTAAATGTAATTTCGTGAATGAATAATAAGACACTTTCAAGATCACGATTCCACGTGTTTTATTGAATTTGAAATTAAGGGTAATTACTGTAAGTTTAGTATTACTTAAAATCTAACAAAAATGAAACTAAATTAGCTTTTTCTCCATTAAAAAACATTTATTTATTTTTACGACTGGAATTTTAATTACAGTAATAATATTTATGGAAATATTCAGATAATCATAATTTTTAATCTATTTAAAAGCGTTTGGCCATTAAGTTAAAACGTGACTTTATTTCAAGTAGAGAAACATTTTGCTAACATTCTTAGATAAATATTTTAAGATTTTCATTATCTTTATTCAAGAAAAGACAAAAATGCATTAAAAAGATTTCTCACTATTTTTATATTTAACGATTCATAAATTTTTTGATTAAAAAATTCTTTTCGACATTTATTGGATAAAAAATGAGTGCATGACTAAAAGAAAAAGTTGACTAAATAAGTGCCTAAATTCTTCATATCTAGTACTACACGAAATATCGACCATTTTCCATACTAAGAAGTCTCAGTCACCAAATATTCGTCATTTGCATACTTTCAATATTTTATCAGTAGTATTAAACTTACCATATAATAAAAAGGCCCTCTTTTTACATATCTTAAGGGAAATCAATAATAAATACTTTTACAGTACAAACTACTTATGATTTATCTAAAATGTAAATAAAATAAATTCAAATTTAATTTTATTGGCTTTAATTTCTATTATTGTTGATGAAAAATACACAGTATTATTGAACTTAAAATTTTCACTAAAATAATTGTCTCTGAAATAAAGCATGTTTTATAATAAAAGATTTTAATTAGAAAAAGGCATCATTATAGTAATGGACCAACTTTTGTAGCAACAAAAGTTGGTTAACTAAAACTTTTATCAGTTTTTATTTTTTTCCCCTATGGCTATCTTGTCAAAGATATATCCCCTCCTGTTTCGGTTACGTAATTCCCTTTTCCCAAAATCAAAGATATAATGGACTTTCCCCACAAACTACAGACTTGTATTCTGTTGAGTTGAGTTCTGTGTTTTTGGTGATATGCTGTGCATTCTGTATGATGAGAGCTCCAGTTTTATGTTTAAACTGGTTGTGATGCGTTACTGAAGAGATGCGGTACTGTTCACACCAATTGAACTCATACTAATAAAATTTGATTCTTTTATGTTTTATGTTTCATTTTTAAAATAAAAAGCCATAGAGTACAGTACACTTACCAATACAAACATTGAACTTATTCGCGGCACGATTTCTTGTTTAATATTTTCGCACATTTAGATAACTTAAATAAAGTTTTGTATTGCGTGTTACTGTGTACAGAAAATTATTTCAAATTGTGTTTTATCATTCTTAATAACATTTTCTATATTGTTCACTCGAATGAATTTCTGTTTATATTTGATGTCTTCATTAATTACAATTCCATGTTTCGGTATTCACTTTTAGATTCAGCACAACTTTAATTATAAGTGCAAAGAGCAAAGAACTCATCCAACAATCAAAAAAGTTTAATTGCAAACTTTATTCTGGAAAAACTATAATATTTACTTAATTATTCATCATTTGATTGCTATATCGAAAACATTTTCTCGATTTTATAACAATTGCTGGACTTTGTTGTGAAATCTTAGAAGAAAATCAAGAAAAAAGTGAAAACTGCAATTGATTTTGAACTGTGTAGAAGAAGAATAAGTTTTGTGCTAATAATAAATGAAGGCATCGAAATCATTACTTAGTTTTGAAAAGCTTACTCATATTAACTCTTACTTTCAATGAAAAGTGGTTGAAGTGAAAAGAATTATTGGTGAAAATCGTAGTCTTTTATTATTATGAAGACATCAGAAGCGCACTTAACCATAATTCTCTGAAAACTATTGACTTGATAGCCCAGAATTGACAGGTATGTTAATGTTAACATCAAAATTGTGTTTTAAACTTATACAAGAAAGAAAAAATTGAGTGCAAAAGCCTATTATTAAATATTTAAAGTGTGGCCATATATACAGAATTGTAAGACAGAGTACTCTTCACATAAATAAATGTGATTGCGTTTTGGCCACATATAACCTATAAAAAGATGAGTTTAGGCAACAGTAAAAATCGAATGACTGATGCTCTCCTACTGCTCTTCGAAGCGTTTATTATTATTATTGCTTTTGAATTAATTCATTGCCGCAAGTCTTAAGTCTAAGGCACTGACAACTCCTATTATAAGGCCTCAGATAAATATAATTTTCTCTCTTCTCAATACTTCTAACTATATGAAAGTTTTCTATTCAGTCAAAGCTTTTTTCTTTTGTTGATTTTTTGAACTTTAAGGTGAGACAACTTTTAAGTCGATGGAAATTTTTGAAATTATTGCATTGATACTCAAGAATATGTAAATCTAGATTCCTATTTAAATTATTCAACAGTTAAACCATAGAATACTAAGTTTATCTTTTGATTTTCATTAACCTTTCGTTCATTTAAACGTTTTGCTTAATAATTGTAATAAAAGCTAAATTATTTTGAATGTTTTTGTCAAAATTTGTGGTTATGATTATTGATTAAAACCAAAAATAGACTGTTAGACAAAAATAATAACTGACATTTAGAATTAGAATTCTAAGCAATAATAATTATTATATGCATCTGACAGTTTTGCTTCTTTTCTCCACGCAATCGAATAAGTTTAGGAAACAGAATTTGTTGCACACTTTGTGATTGCTATAATAATTATAACAAATTGTATACTGAATAGAGGGGCGATTCTATTTTCATTCGGTATATTATTAATACATTTTTAGTTACTAAGAATGGAAAGCAATAGCAATATTTGCTGTTCTGATTATATAAGCGGAAAATTGTAGCTAAATTATTGAATACGAACCATCAAAGCCAACAGCCTTTTCCTTCACTCTTAAGAATTTTGGTTTGCTATGTGTTCATCCATTTGTGATATCTGTAATCAGAATCAGATAAAATAAAAAGAAGGAATGAGTGGCTTTTGTGTCTCATTGATAGCAAAAATGGCGGAAAATGCTTGCGCTTATCTTGAATAATACCATTGTTTGGCTACCAATGAGGCCTTTTAAATGCAATACCAATCTCTTGATATATCTTTTCCTCTAGTTTTGCCTTCGAATTATAGGAAATTGAACTGAGGATCAGCCTTTGTGCCAGAAGTAGTTGTAATTTTATATTAGCTTTCATACCAATACTATACACTACATTTCTCAATATCTTTCATCAACTTTTAATGTTCATTCAAACATTGATTTCTTAATCTTCAATAAATGGAAAATTTATTTACAAGAAAATGTAGTCAAATAATAGTTGGAATATTGATGACACTTTTGGAAAGTTTAAGGAAATAAAGTAGAGAAAAACACTGATTTGGATTTTCATTCGTTATTTAAATTATAACTTCAAAAGAGATGTTTGTTTATAGTGAGTACAATTTCCCGAAATCCCAAAAAGAAATTAAATCAGAAAATATATCATTTCGATTCATTGACTCATTGGCTTTGGCAATACTTGACATTTTACTCCCTTTTTCATGCAACTCAATCGTTACTGTATTTCCTTGTAATTCCCAGTTTGAAGATAAGATTTTGGCTCCCATTTAATACCATCTATATTGTCATCAATTGCATTCAATTGCCAAAAGTCATTTAGTGTCGCAACTTTTAATTCGTTTTTATAAGCCCTTATTGTCTGCTTTGCTGTTTGAGATTAATTGATGAAATAGAGATTCACAATCTCAATACAATACGCAATTTGCTCAAAATATCTGAATTATCTTATGTAATAACATGTTATTCTGACCATTGCTAATGTATGACTAAGGAATTTGATTATAACATAAGGAAAATAGGGTTTAGTGCTTATTTAATGGTGAAGATAGGTTTTATGCTCATTTCAATAGATGTGGAATACAGAGCACTATTCGTTTGTCATATCTTAATGTTCTCTCTCTTATAAAATAATGAATAAAATAGTAAAAAGCTTCATATAAGGAAATCGTTTGAATACTTTCTAAGCTATTCTTAGGAAAACTCAAGTATAGTATAATTATTGATAATAATAACTTGAGTTAATGTGACCGGTTTTTAAACTTATAATTTATTTATCAGTTATTTTTATTTAACTTACGAGAAAAAACTTCTGAGTGAAAGAAAAATTTTAGGTCATTCTTTTTTATGATTTTTGAGAATAAACTAAAATTCAATTGCGTTATTTGTTTCTATCATTATTCGGTCGGTGACATTGAACTTGATTTTGGATTTCAGCCTAATCTTGTTTTTATTGAATTTTTTCTCTTTCATTGTTTGAGTCGTTGTTATAGTCGATCTACATCTTCACCAACTTTTGATACTTCTCTTCCTGACTCAATCTAACTTTCAAACTCCTCCTTGTAATTAACATTTAAAGTGGTAATGAAAAATCCAACCTTTAATTTTTTATGATTTCAAAATATTTTATAAAACTAATGACCCCAACAGCTTATGTAATGCAATTTTTCGTTTGATTCAATTGATTCATTTGACTAAACTATCAAGTTTTTGCCTTTAATTACAATCGCAAATTTAAACTAAGAGTCAATACAAGTTTTTACGCTCATAGAGTTAATCACATACTTTCAGATTTATGTGAAAGAAATCATGAATAATCAATCATTCATTGAAAATAATGAATAAAATTTCAAAGAAGTTCAGATGACATTCTTCATTATTTATAAATCCAACATAAATTTCAAGGGTATACGATTGTTAGCTTTTTCTGACAGTTACATAGAAAAATTCAGTCATATTCGGCTTTAAAAAATGGTTAAATCATTCATAAGCTTTTGTTTATCAAATCGCTGAAAGGCTCAACATTTTCACATATTTATGATAATTAAGCATCACTTTTGAAACATGTGAAACAAGTGACATCACAGGAAATAAGAACTGAAAAGTGTTAATGCATTTGAAGAATTGTTGCCACTTTTTTACTCCGATAGAAAAAGTTTACACATTGTGTATAATTTGCATATTTATTCTCATTAATAGGATTTTATTGCAAAGCATATATGAATTACAAAAACTCCATTAAGAAAACTAAATGAATATTTGTGAGAAGCACTATGAAAAGACTTGCATATAATAATCCTCAAATGTCTTCTACAGTTCCTTCTTTTCTCAATATTTTGATCTTTATATTTTTTTGTCAGATCTCCTCATTATATTAAATGTGGTATTAGATAACAAAATGCGGAACTGCTCAAAAAAGGGATAATTTATTGCAGAAAATTCTCTTAAACTTGTGAAAGAAAAACTTCATTATATAATAAAATATGAAAAGAATAGTTCTTTTGAAAAGTGAACTTGAAATGAGAGAGTGAGATATACTTAAAAGTATCCCAATTTGCTTCCAGATGTGACGTGACTGTAGTACTTCACATTTGCTGATGCGTTTCACAGATAGTCAAATATAACTTATATGTGAACCCTTATACAAGTCCTGTTATAGTATTGAAAGCATATATTCAAATGCATTAAATGTTTAAATTGGGCAACAGATGCGGGCACTAAAATGGAAGAACTCGTAAAAATTTGTGACTAAAATGTGTGTCTATTCCGCGTAGAGAATGACTGAAATGTCAAAATAAGGGATTAAGCCTAAAGCTATTGTTATAGACTTCATCAAATTTGAGTACATTATTTTAATGTTATTTTCTAGAAATCTTATCTAATCTAATCTAATCTAAAATAATCATCATTTTGTATCTTACCTTTTATCGTAAATGAGTATTTATTTACTCAAATTATAACAAAAGTACAACTCACTCAATCAACTTTTATGAATTATTTCATAAGTAATTCAGCAAAAATTGATTTATTGGCAAAGTTTACTTAAGTTCATTAATTAAATATGATTCTGCATTTTCTCAAGCATATCACCACTTCTGTTTAGGGGTAAATTATCTTACTATCTAGTATTCAAATGTGAACTTAATATGCATCACATTAATGCCAGAATGACTTAAATTTTGATACTAATAAGAGGAAAAGTTTAGTTCCACTATAAAGTAATTTAAGGCAAATGCGAGAACTCATGTGACACACTCTATGCATACTAAACAGTTATAAAAAGGAGAGCGAAAAAGTGACTCAATTGAGAGGATGTTCAGACTTATTATCAGAGGCAAGAGAAGGGAGAGAAAATGTTTGATGTCTACCAAAAGTCGTTCCTCCATTAAACTTGAATATTATGCCTCTTATTATTTAATCGGTTTTATTTTACTCAAAATTTGTCAAGATTTATTTGACTGGTTTTGAATATGGAAGTAAGCAATTATGTGAAGCGTTTTAAAACTATCATAAAAATAATATCTAAATTATCATTCAATGTGAACTTTTGTGAATTTATATATCCATTTCCATCCATGGCATCAACACTAGCATATAATTTTCACTCATTTGATTTCTCAAAAGTTCTCTATTCTTCAAAAATAAATTCTTAAAAGAAATGTTCATTAAAAGAATATTCGTGTTTAGAATAATCAATTTTTCTAATATTTTTCATTTCTTTTTTAAATTTATCATCAAATGCGATGACTTTTTCTTTTAATTTATCAATAAATAAATGAATTTAATCTCCTGATCACGATTACTGTCAAAAAAATTATACTGTATCCAAACTTGAATAGCAATAGTTGGCTACTATTTCCCATTTCACCAAACATTCTCTATTTTTATAGGGCTATACATGACCGTAACTAGCTTTAGGACTATTAAAATTTCAGAAATCTTCCTCCACTTCAACTCCAACTTGACCAGAACCGACTCCATATCCTTTTACTCTTAATTTGAAGTCATAGCCCCACCAAAGATGAATTCCTAGTGACGACACTGGAGCTTTATTTTGAAAAATATTCGATCCATTAATAGAGTTCTGTCTAATTAATCCCAAAAATTAATTATTCGGAAAACCTATCTGTCATATTGAGATCCATATCAATTCAATAATATGAAAGTTTAAAGTAAGAGTTGAAACCTCACTTCAAAAAAGATTCGTATATTTCATTTCTTAAATAGCTAATCATCAGATAAGACATTTATAAAATGATTTCTTTAATCATTTTTAATATTAGGCAACAGTTATGCATAAAGAATGAAAGCTATGAGTCTTTTTAGCAACCATTTGCCTAAAAGCGTTTCATTTCTCATACTTGTCATTGATAGCATTGATTAATGACAGTTTATATCCACCAGTTTTGAGTTCGATGTTTGGCATTGACTGCAGAGAAAGAAAATTATAAAAATGTAATTTGCGATAGAACTCATATTTAGAAAGTTTGCTCCTCTTATGATCAGTAAATTTATAATAAGAGTCACAGTAAATGTTTGGTCAGTGAATGGTTTTTTCAAGATTTTTGCTTCAAACCATTGAAGTTGTTGTGAGTTATATTTTATTTTCAAGCGATAAAACTAGACTTAAAGATCAAATTTAAGCGATTTCACCCTTTAATGTTCAAGTTTTTATGGTAAAAGCAAAAATAAATGTTTCACCGCTTATTTTATTGAAGAATTCGTTCTTTTTATGCCTATATCGTGTTAATTATATATTTATATATACCAAATATTCTCCCACACACATAGACTAACTTCTAGCTTATTCATCAATTCCTAAAAGTAACATTCAAATTATAAACTAAAATTCCCTCATCTTTTTCTCTTAAACTTTTCAACACAGTTCTTATCATTTATATTTTGGGACAAAACCTATAAAATTTTATTTCAATTCGAATAAACATAAATTTCACTCTTTTATGTCTTATAAAAGTCAAACAATTTTCGAATGTAATAAGCATTTAATGTGAAATGAATACTAAATAATTTCGTTTACTTTGTTTTTCATAACCTGAATATAAAGTGAAAATATAATTTTTAGAAACACTTTGAAGCCCTTCGACCTCTAACTTTTACTTTTATTGAAAGCGATTTGACCGATAATTTCATATGACAAGCGTTAACAGGTTTCTATTGATGAGTACAGGTTTTCCACAAAATTATTTTCTTGTCTCTCCCCCTCTCCCTCCTATTTTCATATTTTAAACGACTATTGCTTTCAAAACTCATAAAAAAATTGATAAACCGATTGGTAAAAAGCTAAGAAAAAACTTATAATTAATGTGTCGAAAAGCATCAGCTTCGAGAATCGGTGGTCAAGTTATTTAGGATTACGTCTTACAATTGAGTCTCATTTTTGAAGAATAAAATTTGTCCCCTTTTTGGAAAGAGGCGGACCACTGATTTTAGTTCTATTCTTTTCGGGTGGTTTAAGTTTTCCTCCTCTTTCGACTGACTGCTGCCCGCATAGTATTGTATTTTTTAATATTTTCTTCTCTTATGTGCTATTATTTCCTCTGATTGCACGCTCCGATGATTGACAAATTCCCAATCGCTCCCAGCAATGATAGACACCGATACCATCCCTTTTGAAGTGTTTCATAAAGAAAAATCAGATCCCAAGAAGCTGTGATTCAAATGAGTCGCTCTTCTCCTTATCGGTATTATCAACGATAATCTGCTTATGAACTTATTTTACATAAGTTTTTGAAGTATGTAAAGATATTTTTTGCATTTTTCCAAAACATTTATTGTGTTCATTGGGAAAAGAAATTCAAGCTGTGATATTTGGGGTGCAAAATATGGGTATTTTTGAATTTGAATGCTTTACAATAAGATACTTATATATCTCACAGAGAAGTTGTGGCGTAAGTCTCACACACTGTTATTGCTCTGGCATTCAATTCACTTTCAGGCGAAGCTTTCATTTCAGGTATTTTCAAGTAATTCTTCCTGTTTTATGAAATCCATATCAAATCCGTGTTTAAAACTTATCAAGTTTTTAACCTAAATCTTATTCAATTCTTGACGTTTATGCTGTGAATCTTTGAGATGAACAATATTTGAGATTTTTCACGATAAATACTTCACATCAATATGAAAAAGTAGTAAGACTTCAATAATAATAAAAAATAATAAGATTCAGAAAAATCAAATGAAACAAACTTCGAAATTGTTATATAAGTTTAGGAGTGAAACATTAGTCAAAAACTGAAAAAACAGAATAAAGAATTTATAGTGAATATGAACTTTGTGTTATTAGTGAAATAGTTTGTTTCATTATAATATGCAACCATTTGTAGTTTTGCCAGTGATTTATATGAACTTTTAGCAGAGCCATTACCAGAATAAGTATATTTGTTTATTTATATAACTAAGCAATTGGTTGCCATATCATCAATTATGTTATGAAACCCAATTCTAGTTCATAATCTTACTCAAGGCTCGTCACTCTCTATGCATTTGGAAGCGCACAATAAATACCTGACGCCCATAATATGGTATTATGTAATTTTAATCAAAAAATTCAGTTCCAGTAGTGACTGAGTTTACGCTATTTTGGCTAATGTTTTCGCCTCACACGAAGTGTTGCTCTGCTATTTCTAAAAAGTAATAGCTTCTTATTGTGTTTGACAAGACTTCAATCATTTTATTTGTCCAAAAACTAAGAACATTACTATTTATCAAACTTTATAACCAATGGAAAAATAAAATTAGGTTATAATTCATACTATTATACAATATTGTTTCAGTTAAGGCTTTTTTATGCTTTTATTCATCTACTTTTTTTGTTTTTAAGGGGTGGACATCACATCACTTTAATATAATTTCATGTTCTTTCTTCTGGAACTCTATGAACGTAACAAGTTTTTACAGAACTACTAAAAATTATTCTAGATTTATATTATAATTGTGAAAAACTTTGTTAGAGTGCATATCTTCAAAAATGATCCCTAACAAAAATAAGAAGAATTTTCGAAAATCACTTTGCAATCATGCAATAAAGTGATTTAAATTGAAAATAATTTGACATGTGAGCCAATTCTCGTGTAATCATGAACTGTAATTGTCAAATATAACTGTTAATCAACTTCTGTAAATTATTGAAGCAACAAAAGCTTATAATATATTTTGATTGAAGATATAAGGCTAAATTCAAAAATTTCTTGTTTAATGACTTTTGATACTGTATTGCATAAAATGGAAAACAAGTGCCTCTGCATGCCTTTAAGGAAAATTAGATACAATTAACTAAACGTTGCACTTGCTCTTGCAGTCTTCTTAATTACATTTTGCACGAGAATTCAAGTGTCGAAATCGATTTTACAACCCTTTTTTATTTCAATTTGTTTTGCTGTTTCAGCTCTGAATCAGACAATTTTCAGCCCAATTTTAATAATTTACAAATTTTTCTGCCAAATTAAGTCTTATCTCAAATCTATTTCTATCATCAATTACGATGAAATTTTTGAAATAATTATATTTTATTATGACTTGTGACTCATTAAGTGAAATTGAAATATTTGAACGCAGAAACTGTATTATTTTTGCAATTTTCTCAAAAAATATGTTATAAACTTATATGTTAAGCATTCATCTAATAAGCTTTGGATTTTTAATTGTATATAATTTTATGAAAATTTATGTTTGAATCTTAAATAAAAACATAAAATCAATATAATTGAGGAACTCTTTACGATTAAAGTTAATACTTAAGAGTCATTTATTATATTTTAGCTCAAACATCATTAAATGCGACCCCTTTTTCATCATAGCTTTTAGTATCAGAACCTTAAGTAACATTTTTTACGTTTTTTCTTTTCTTTTACTTTCCTTTTATTGAAGTTCTAAATTAATCGATTATTTCCTGTGCATCACATCATCTGCCCATTCATTGACTAATGCAAAAGAAAAAAAGGTCACAAGTCTATGTTCTTCATTTAAAAGCTGTTGGCCTTGTTTTTGGCGTTTTCGGCTATCATTAATAAAATGTCTCTGAGCTAATGATGAGAATAATGATTCCAACCATTGCAACCTTTGCAACATGTGAATCCCATTAAATCCATATTGAAAGCTGACTCTGCCTTTCAATCTTAGCTCTATTGTAATAATAGGGTGAAAGTTAAAAAGTACACCAAATATTAGCTTTATATTTATGTGCGTTTTAGTCATTCGAGAGTCTGGTGTGTGTCTGTCTGTCTGTGTGTGCGATGCGTTTTCATGTTTAATATAAATTACTTCAAGAAAAAAAATATATGCCTTTCTTTCATTCTCATCAAAAGTGATATATGAAACTATTGCACAGTTCGGTTCCATTGTTTTTCCTTTCCTTTTTCTTTGAGTAGAGTTTTGAATGCTATTATTGTTCAGTTGACAATCATTTATCATTGGAATGCTTTATTGCATTTTATGGCTTTTAGTATTTTGTTTGAAAAGTAATTTGTCTATTTGTTTAATGGCATGAAAATTAATAGAATTCTAGTCAATAGTTTTATATCTGAATAATATAGCAGATTAATTTGAGAAAAACAACCCCAATTCAAGTATATTATAAGCTCAAAGCAATATTTTTTCTCTAAATAGTTTCTGACTAATAAAAAATATTTTCTAAAATTTCAATCAAAATTTATTGAGAATGAGTTAATGCAAAAGCTCTTCGAATACTATTCAAACATTAGAAATGTCCATTAGTTCAAAGTTGAAACACTATTCCATTATTAAATGATAATTATAATAAATTTATTGTGTGAATTAGAGCATTGATTATAAATAGAAGACCATTTGCTATTAATTATAACTTTCATATAACTTTAATGATATATTTATATAATTCTAAACTTTTGTTTCGCTCCTCATCTCTCATTTCTTTTTTTTATGAGCGATTGTCATATGGTATTGTTGTCGTATAACTCATTAATAATGTTTTTACTGTCTTGTATTGTACACCGGTGTATGTCTTCCCAAATGGTCACTATAGATAATATCCCGAATGTGTCGTACGGTTACACCCATTTTGTACAAATACTATCTGACTGGCACTAAATGCAACTTTTATTGAGTTTACATTTAATAGTAAATACAATGCCACTTGATTAATACGTCCGCTTTTAACATGAGTAGCTCTCAGGGAAGTCATACAATCAACTTTTGATAGAATAATTTATTTCTACTAAACTAAAAGTCGTAGATTTGTCACAATAACAATATTTCATTTGCCTCATAATTGCAGCATTTCTTCAACATTTTTGCATCTAATAAAACATTTTAATATATGTTTAATATTATGCATGTTATCCAAGAGTTTCTTAAAGTCTGTGATAGTTATAAAGCTTCGTTTACACTTAGGAAGGAGTGAAGTTCAAGCTATTAATATAGTCTTTTATTAATGTATTGCATCCCCCTATAAAAATGCAATTATTTTTAATTTTGGCCTCAAAACTCTTCCTGTTGTTACACATCTCTTCTTTCGATTATGAGAAGAGAATAAAAAGTGAACTTAAATGCATTTTTCATATTGTAAAAGATTTTAATAAATATAAATCATAAGAACTGCAACTTATTTGACGCTTTGAACTTAGAGTATCAAAAATATGCTCCCATTGCGAGCAAATTAATGATAAATTCGAGATAAGTTTGAAAATAGTATAAAGTGGGCGATTATGCATTATCTTATTATTGGTCAAATTATTGCAACTCTTGAAACATGTTGAAAAATTTATAGCTATTTTCAGGTTAATTTTTCTAGATCTTGACTTTTTTCTTTGCATTAAATTATTTGGAATATGCTTTTGAAGAAAAACCAATATTTTTTAACATTTAGAACGATTTTCAACTATTTTTATTTGCGTCCTATTTTTTAATTTGATTGAAATTCTTTCAGTTATATTTCTCAAAAAATGTTTTCTTGATTTTGAATTAATTGCAAAAAATATTGAAAAGAAGGATTCGAATTATATTTTTGATTAATTGATAGTTTAATTAAGATGAGAAACGCTTTATTGAGCAAATGTTAGTTAAACTGCAACTTTATTTAATAACAACACTAATACATCACTAAAGGTTAGAGCAGACGTGCTGTTCTTCTTAGCATTGCTTACAATCAAAAGAATCCTTTACTTAGATTTTTTCTTTCTGTTTCTTTTGTCCGCTTTTACTCCCAAATGAGATTGTTTTCTCGTCGGGGAAAATCTTCGACCTGATGGCCTTCTTATGTAAGGATTTCTTAAAGATCTCTTTTATCTTTGAGCAGAAGAAGAAAAGAAAGAGAAAAATGCTCTCATGCCAAACGTGACGGAATCAATGAAGATCTTAAGCATTCTTAAGTAAAAGGATTTCCTCTTTGCGCCACCTTTTCTTCAATCTCTCACTTTGCGATGTAAGTCATAAAAATCGCAAATCCTTTTCACTTTATTTTCTTTTTCTGTCTCTGCGGTTATCTCTTATAGTAAGTATTTTTCTTCGATTTATTTCGATCGCTGAAAATGATTTACAACTGAATATAAACAATGGGGACATTAATTTTTTTTAACTCAAAGTCAATTCTTCTTCAAACTATTTTTATGTTATTTACGGTGTTTAGTGTTCTCTCAATATGTGTATCAACACTTTTCAGTTCTCACGAGTGGCTAAATTTTTGGTCTACGATATTATAGTTATTATAACGTCTCTCTTTTTCAGACTTTTATTACTGACTCTTCAAAATTACCTTTTGTAGCCATTAGTTTTCACTATTATGTTCTGCAATTAGAGACTAACTAATGATTCATTATTGACAAAGACTTCATTGACTTCGAATCTGCATTGACTGAGTGTTGAAAAAAGTGCCGCTTTTTTATTCGAGTTAACAACATAGCAAACCTGTATATTTTTCAAAGCATTCGTATTGCAATGCATCCCACATCCACCCAAAAAACTGAGATATAGTGGAGAAAAAATTCTAACGTGTGGCCCTTTTATTGAATTTAAATTTCCTATTTTGTGTTGTCTCACTTCAAGCTCACGTCTTTTTATCACAATTAAACTTTCTGTTAGATAGCATAGCTGTCTAATGGATTATTGAAAAAATTATTAAATAACAAATATTGATCATTAGTTTGATTCTAAAGGTATTTCAACATCAGTTTATAGCAGTCACGAATTCCGCCTCTTCATTGAATTTATCTTTTATCTCAATTATATATGCACTTCTTTGACACCTATTGGAAATGCCGTTAATAAGACCTTTAATTGTAATAAATTATGATCAATATTACAGTAAATAAAACATAAGTTTTTAATAAACTCTTTTTGATAAAATACTATAATAGCGACTTTACTATAATTGTAAAATTTAATGGAGTTATAGATTAAAATGATTGACTTTAACAATAATAATAATAACATTCCATACTTTTTCGCATTTAGTTTCTATTTCTTTCAGAGAAAACTTTTGTAATTTTTTGTATCAGAAACTTATTATATCTCTTCTATTATTGACAGAAAATTATCATAAATCTATTTTGCAAGACATTTAAAGAAATTTTGAAAGATTGTTCCAATCAGTATTTGATTATGAAGTTAAATAAGCTCAATGAATATTATTTACTGGGTTTAAATAACTAAGAAAAAGTCCTAAAGACATAAAAATGTAAAGTTGGAATATATTACAGAAAAGGCTATAATAATCTGTCTGGAGTCCGTGTTTGACGATCCCTCGCAATCACATTTCTTAAGTTCGTGATATAATTCGACGAATTGGCTGTTAGGTTGAAAACAAATATCACTCTATGGTAACTGTTATTGAATAGATTGGTTTATGAAATTTGCACTCTTGTAGCACACATTAGACTGTCTCGTATATCGTTAAGATTGAAAAACTCCCACATCTTCTTAGTGTCAAAGGTCTCATAGCTTTTGCTTTTCGTGAAATGTAATCACGTTTGTCTCTATCTTTCACAATTTGAGTCCACACCAAAAATTTTGTTCAGACGATTCTAATGATTAGTCTTGGAGTCAAAATAAAGTTTAAGACTTCACAGATTGTAAGAATTGATGCGAAGAGTTAGTTGTGGTCAACATATTTTCTACCACTAATTCTCACACGTGTTTTACATTAAAGTCATAGACATACCAAACAATTCAATCCGTTTCTCCTCCTTTTCCTCTGAAAAACATTTCCTTTGAACGCAAAACATGTAAGTTTCGGCTTTTAAGGCATTCGACAAATACACTCAAAACGGCTTCTTTAAAAAGGATGACTTTCGGTCAGTCAAACTCACTCTCCTTTCCCTATTTTAAGACCTATTTAATGGGATCATGTATTTTGTCAACTTTTACAGTAGGCTTAAAGGCTGGCAGAGAGAAAAAGAAATAAATCTGTCGCCAACTTTGTTGATATTACCATCAATTTATTTGTGCAATTTTACTATCAGTGCCACTAAGAATGTAAGATTTTCTACTTATTTTTTGTTCAAAGTTTGGGTTCTTTTAAAGTACATTTTCCACTGAAATGTGGGTGGCTTTAGGTTTTTATAGTCTTCTCTCACTGAATG
Source organism: Camisiidae sp. (assembly GCA_034696325.1). Classification (NCBI taxonomy): domain Eukaryota; kingdom Metazoa; phylum Arthropoda; class Arachnida; order Sarcoptiformes; family Camisiidae; species Camisiidae sp. The sequence goes on along the minus strand of JAQFZT010000039.1, from coordinate 23,339 downwards.
ACAATAATTTTCTGTGCGTCTGAAACCGCGCCTTTAAGTAGCTTTTTATTGATAAAGTGGAACCTCTCGATGACAAATGAAGTATCTTTTTATGATTATTCATAAAGTCGGCAAATATATAATCATTACAAGGGATTGAAAGGATTATTATTATTATTTTTAAAGACTATTTAGTCCTCGACGTAATAAAGCTGTCTTTAAAATTGACAAAAAACAATTTAATAGCCATTTAATGGTTTTATATTCGATTGACTCAAATGGAAATTTGCAAAAAATTGCAAACCGTTAAGGGCTAAGTGAATGTCAGGTCAATGCTTCAAATGACTCTTTACTTGAGAAGTTTGTCTCGCATTCTTATTTAGTTTCATTTTCATAATAAGTATGTTATCTTAATTATCACTTTTAATTGCCTCAAAATTCTTTAGCATTCAATTTATTTGGTTTTGTACTCAGATTTTAATATTATTGAATACCAGTAATGATAAGAAGGAACACATTTCTGCTATCATTGAGTATTTTTTTATGGGAGAGTTTTCTCTAATTTTTCTCAAATCTGTTTTTGTCATTGAAATAAAAGTTCTTTTATCCATTTGGAAGAAGAGAAGTACTTCCAACTACACAGTCGTGCCCTCTTTCTAATGGTTAAATAGTAAGATAAATAATCGTAAAATTTAGTTCAAATACTCAAAGATTCTCCAACTAATCAATAGTGAAGATAACAAATTTTAAGCTCAATTGAGATAACTTTTTAATAGGAAAATATTTGATAAATTTTTTCACTGCAATAATAGTTTATCTGTTGGTTAGTTTTCATCTAAATGTTATATTTTTTCTCTTAATCTATTTGAATACCTCACTAATCTCTCAATTATTTCCAGTAGTTTTCGTTGTAAGTGCTTTTCATTCATATATTATCTGAAAAACTATTTCAGGAGAAATTTTGATTATTTCGTGACTTTCATCACAATTCTGATCAATTAAGCTGTAAACATGAGCTTTGTATTTTGGGAACCAGAATTATTTTCAAATGAATTAAGTAAAAAAGTGCCAAATTTAATGATTTTTCACCTTAAATTTAAGTTTCAAGACAAACGGAGCGAAACGATTTGTACACTCAATTAAGACTTTGATTAATTATTAGCAATTAATAGCTATCGAAGAATTTTTCGGTCATTTTTCACAACATGATATCTATCATTTTAAAAGACATGAGGATTTAAATCAAATAGTAAGCAAAAATTTCTTAAACTTGCAAAATAATGGAGAGTTTCTAGAAGTATCAAATCTTTCTGAAATTAACTTTAAGACTCTAATCAGAAATATTTACTCAATCGAATTGAATTTTTCGAAGATTAAGAATAAACAACTCTTTTTGACCTTTCAATACTGAATCTCAATTTATCTCTCATATTGCATATATTGATTCTAAATTTCTGAGGAGATCAGGTTTAGAGCTTTAATTCAAGGTGTAGGGCTTGTATTCCAAATCTTAATTTAAAGCTACATAAAATCAAAACAATAATTAGTTTTAATGTAATGAATTCTCAACTAATTTCATGTACAGTCACGGAATTTGAGATATGGACCGGGAAAATTCATTGATAAACTCAGATGAAACGTGTGAGAAAACATAGATATAAATATAAACGAGTAATAGCAGTAGTAATTGAGTAGTAAATTTAGTAAATAGAAGTTAATGATGAGCATTGAGTAAGTAGTAAAAGTGTTAATATGTATTGAGTAGTGGTTATGAGTGTCAAACCCTTATGAATCCGCTTCCTTTCCGCATCCGAAATGACGGATACATATTTAATATTCCGCAATTGTACGCTATATAATTTCTACTTCATTTTTAATAGCCTTCTTCATAATTCAACTGAAGTCAACTACACTCATTTTTTACGAATAGTATAATTTTGTCGCCAATTATTTAATTTCATATCTTGAACGTGTTTTGAGTTTGCAATAAAACTTAATCTCAAAAATTCTACCTTTTCATCATTTTCAATATATTCTTTTCATTCGGAGAAATGAGACAGTTTTTTCAGGAGGATTTTTCGCATTTTTCTTTTATTTTAATCAATATTTGGATATTTTTTATGTTTTTATAGCCTTTTTTTTAATTTTAATGATTTTTCTAATAAATGCTATAATTATTATTTGAAGAGATGTTCAGAAGATCTTAGAAACGCTTTGAAATATATTTTAATTCGAAAATTATAATTTTCTAAAAACCAAAGATCTTATTAAATGATACGCTTTTATGTTTAACCGCTAAATATTTTCACTCCTTATCAAAATGATTTTTTATTGAATTTTAATTATCAATGATTTCGATTTTGCATTTTGGCAATAATAACGCATCGATTTTATAATTCAATTTTTTTCTTGGCTTTTACTTTGTTGTATTTGATGGCGCGCCTCTTATTTTACATTCAATTTAAACTTGAAAAATCATTAATCGCTGATCAGAATTTTTGAGATGCGTTTCCTTAATCTAAATTTACTTGTCAGCCATTCAGGGAATAATTGATTAAATACTTAATGAAATTGAAAGATCACGATTGTATCGTATGATATGAGTTTTAGACTAAAGAGAAAGAATTTTCTTATTTTAATTTAGTTGTGCGGCATTTCTTGGTTTTCTCGCTTCAATTCCGGTATAACTTTTCGATTTATCCAAAAATTGATTTCTTTCATTGATATTGAAATATAGATTAAAAGTCGTAATTCAATGCCTTTCATAATTTTCTCTCTTTTTCTGGTCTCAATATACTGATGACAGGATGTCGTCCCGAATATCAATAGATTAATGTGTGTGGTATTGGTTGATATAGTAAAGCAAGTCAGATAGTCCTCCGGTATAATCCTTTTCAATGTGAGACCTTATTATCCACTTGAAAAAGACTGCTATTTCAATGTTGTGCTGAAGTGGCATTTGAAAAGCGCAAAACTTCCCTTTTTTTAATACAAAAGTCTGCTTTTAATAATTGATTGGAAAGTCTGTACGAATGAAATGATGGTAACATCTGCTCCAAAACCAACTTTTCGTACTTTGAACCTAATCATCAATCGTAAAATTAAATAAAAATTCCAGATTAGAGACAGAAATAATCCAATAATTTAAACTTCCAATAATAGTTAGACTGTTTTTAGAGCAAAATAAAATCGTGATCTCAATACATCATTCGTTTGGCTGAGATTTTTGCGTTTAAATTGAAATAACGCTTTTAATTATTTATTTCAGAACCAATTTTTTCAATTTCATAACACTGTTTATGAAGTGTCAAACATTACTGATTGATGAGAAGCACTGATTTCTTCATGTCTAATTAATCACTAGAAGAAGTGATTTTAAATATTTTAATGTTATTAATAAAATTACAGGTGTTTTAAAGAATAATAATAAAACTAACTCTATGTTAAAAAGGTCTTCATATTATGCAACTTGAGTGGAAGGAATTTTATGCACAATCAAAAAGGGAAAACTCATATAAATCATCATAAAATTTATAGCAATGCAATAAATAATTTATTTATGATCTTAATCTATAGAATTTGACTTTTATTTGCTCTCTGAATATTGAACTTGTGATCCATTTGTTGGAAGTTAAAAGTTTAAGAACTTATTATACACTACTATTGAAATAAGTTTTACTTAATTTAGAAACGGAAATCATATTAACATTGGTACTTTAAGGCGCGTCTCATACTACAAAAAGTGTATAGGAAAACACAAGCAAATTTTTTACTTAATAGTAATTATTATTTTTCACGAAACTTATTCTGCATTAAGAAAAATGTTTAAAAAGTTAGAGCAACACATCTTGGCGTTGGTCTCTTTCTGCTTACACATACAAATTTCACACTATGAAAAGGTGTGGTCTCATATTTATTCACTTGTTGGACCGCCGATGAAAAAGCCGTTTTTTAACATTACCGGTAATTTATCTGAGGCTCTATATAGAGAGGTTTCGTTATATGTGTGTTTCGTTTTTTTAGTTGGACTATCGTTTATATACACGTAATGATTATAGTAGAAAAACTGTAGGTCTTTGTGAGAAGTCAACGCCTGCGGCTATTTTGCTCCTTTTGGAAAGAATACATTTGCCAAATATTTTTCGGTGAAAGACACCACCATAAAAAACTCGCCCTTTGAAACATCAAAAATTCGTGATATTATCTTTTTTTGCCTTATTTTTCATTCAACAGACATCGAGGAAAAAAGTTACATTAAAGTTAAAGTTTTTGAGGCTAGAATTGTACCGCACATATATAATCCGGAGTAAAAGCCTATTTTTAACAGCTTATTTTAATAGTGTAGCCATTAATGTGATGGCTTACCCTTTTTCGAAGCAATCATAGTTAGTTTTTATCCCGCGAGCAAAAAATTTCTTCGCAACTGTTCTATTAATTTTTCTCTCGTGTCGAATCCCTCGAATCAAATCTGTATTGAATGACTTAAAAGCTAGACTTGTATGAGATAATAAATATTTTAGTTGAATTTTTTTCTTATCAGGAACTCATAAAAAGCTTTAAAATCGAAATCAATTCTATGATCACTTTTTCAAAGATACATTTTCACGAATAATCCTTTGCAGTAAAATATTTAGTTGAATAAATTTGAACATTTTCAATGAGCCATTGACTTACTATTCGTTGATCTCCATTTATAATGTAGAATTCATTTATTGTTAGTGTTATTTTTATGTCATGAGAGTATTGTACATTTCAGTGACGCGTTGACAGTAACGAAATTATGTTCAGTACAAAAAAATGTGTTAACTGAACAGATTTTTATAAATCCTGAATATGATTTTCTTCCTTACTTTGAAGATGGGGAGAAAAGTATGAAACTATGCACTGAAGCGAAACACCAAAACGGTTTTGTGAAAATTGTAATTCATTTGAGTTAGATATTGTTCGCTTTGGGGCTATTCATGTGTCGGTTTGTCATTTTGACATTTGCATACATATAAACCAAACCAACTCAACTACTTTTATTGCATCAATTTCCTCAACTATAGGACTTTAGATTTAACTAAATTACAATTCAGTCAGTCTTAAGGATCAATGTTTGCTAAAACCGATTGCCTCTTATCTCTGGTCAGAGCCTAAAGTCGTAAAATCAAACGTATAGGATATCCATTTGTGTTATCTTAAGCACTGTCCGCAACCTCTGGATAATATATTTTATAAAATGATTTATATTAAGGATATTTTAATTGATTTTTGAAACATTTCAGGTTAAGCCAAATTGAAATTAATTGCAAAATTGGCAATGAATATATGAGTGGTTAACTAAATACTTAATTAGTGGTCTCATTTCTAATTTACTTTTAATTAAAAACTTCCCGTTATTAAACGTTGTAATTCATTATTAATTATTATATCGTGTAGTTATTATTAGACTTTAAAAAGTTAAACTAATCATATTTTATATTTAAATGGACATAAATTCGCTAATTTCTAAATATATAAAGTGTTGATTTATAATTCAACAGTAAATTACTTATCGGAAGAAAATTTACAGTTTGTTAAACAATTTAATAGCGATATTTTAGAAATTTTATATCTGGATTTTTTTCTTTTTTTGATTTAAGTTAAGAGTCGCCCAAAAAAATGCAATCCATGCCTAAAGCCAATCAGCAATTAGAAAGAATCTGCATTCACTTGCATTCACAACTCAGAAAGTAATAAAAGATTTTCCACAAAATGTGGTGAACGTGTGTTCGGCCACAAATTGCTTAATTTATCGATGATTTAAAGCATGTCCCGACAGGACTCTAAAGAAGCGGCTTTAGAAGTAATAAATTTATAAGATAAATAGGTATTTATAAGTATAACTCATATAAATTTCTTCCTTTTTGTGTGCATTATGTGATAATGATTTCAAATGGAATTTTCTGCCTAAACGCTAATTTCTGTCAAACCGTATTCAAGAAGAGAAAAAAAATCTCAAATACTCTCCACTTGTTTGTAAATTTTTTCTGATAAACTGATAGCAATCAAAGTTATTTACAGAATAAAATTAACAGAGAAAATGTTTTATGTGTTCTTCTTTGGGTGATCTCATGCTCACTGTAAATGATAACCATTACTGATTTAAATAAATTGGTTACAGTTAATCGGTTGCGGTTCGTTACTCATACTTTGGTAACACTAGAGCCATATTAGAGCCCTTCATCTCAATAAATTTTTTCTCTCGATTTATCTCATTTTAACGCAAATTCTTTGAAATCATACACAAATATAGAATTTAATTTGTATCTCAAGCTATAAAAATTTCATTTACGAACGATGTTTTATTTTAAAGCTTGTGATTAATTCACAGAAAACAAATACAAATTAGGTTCAAAGTAGTCTAATGTATGCGTTGACCAATTCAAGTATGAATACTACATCATAATCCATGTGTTGAACAGCTTTTCCAGAGTGGGAGTCATACAAATGGACAATAGGCTATCGTTCATCAATCATTTCTCCCTCTCTAGTAAATGGTAATTAAGAGGCGTCTTGTCGTTAACTTTCTGCGGGCGGCGGAAATGGGAACTGCCGCGGATGCAACAAATTGTTCTGGCTTTGACCATCGCGGTCACTCTTTCGATTTGGGTCATTGACTAATTGATCGGCAATACAAGTATCGCCAATTGTGAACGCGTGAGAATGCGTGAACATATATTCGATACAATAATTTCTGTCTTCAAATTTGAATCCAATGCACTTCATTTACCACAACGAGATCTTTATAAATTATATTACAGATAATTTCCTTATTCTAGTAATTGGTTTTCAATACAAATATATTTATCTTTTTGTTATATTCATCTTATTATTTTCAAATAATGCTTAAGTTATGCCAATTATTTCTAACTACAGTACTGTTTGAGTATTTTGGGATTTTATTTCAGTTAAAGAGACAAACATTAATTTTGAATTCTTTTAATTCGGTTCAATTTCTATTGTTATTTTTATCTATTCTTAATGCTTTACAATCTAAAAATTGATTATTCGAAAAGATTATGTATTTTCCCATTAATTTATTAATAAAGTAAAACTTTTTACTTTATGAGCCGTTTACTAAAACAACATTATTTAATGGTTTCAAAATCTAATATTTCAGCTCTTTGTTTGTCAATTGTCTAATACAGCCTTGACTTCAATCAAATAACAAACTGGATCAGTATTTTTATTCAATTGTATTAAATAATTCTAGGATTGAAGTTATGTCATATTGAAAAGATTGAAAGTTGTTTTACTATGAAATCATGAATTGATTCAAACTTTCTTATGAACTGATTTTCTTATCTCGAATCTCAAACTGCAAAAGTCTCATTCTTTATTTATTTTTCATTTCCAGATCTAAGGCAAAACATTCGGTGAATATCAAACATATATATATCAAAGTCTCTCCTCTTCTGAAAAAGTAAGTAATTCTAACATTTTTCATTCAAATTGATATAAATTGGTATTTTTTGAATTATTCATATGACTTCCAGAAAGCCATGTTCTACATGTTTTCCTAAAATAACTTATTTTTGGAAAATTCAAATTTTGTAACTTTAAATTGAATTAATTGTAGACATACAGTAAACTTCTGAATTATGCAGCATTTTGTGGCTCATTATACAGAGTATATAATTTTTAAATGATTAAAGACAAACTTGAAGCTAATATAAAGCGATTAATTTTGATATTTTCTTCTAAGTTAATATAAGTTGAGCTCAAATGTTGAGTCGCAATAAGATTCTTGATCTTTTAGAGACTTCTATTAACATAAATTTGCATTTTCAACATCCAAGAGAGTCATCATAATTTCCCTCTTGGCTTAATCGCTGAATATTGAAAGAATGTATTTATTTTGAGGGCATATTTAAATTATGAAATGTCTGCAATCATTTGAAATATTATGCATCATATAATATTTGACTCAACTTTAATTTCCAATATTCCTTTGAGGAATACTACCCATTGCTCGCATACTTCTCCGATATATAGCTTTTTTGCTCTTTCTTTTGTCTTATGGAATAAAATATAAGTTATGACTACTATATATAGCATTTTGTTTTTTCTGACAATATGCAGGTTTCGCATCACTAGCTCTTATGCAAATAAGACACCACTAGCTCTCTAGTGCTTTGTGGGTTTAGTAGAAAAAAAATCAGAAAAATGTCAGCCGTCGGGGATTTTGTTCAATTCATCTGTGTTTAATAGAAAGCTGACATTTTTCATGACATTTTTGACACGAGAACGTCCGTTACTTATCAAAGCATCAAATTATTTGAAGGCTTTAGAATAATTCAGTCAAATAGAGTAGAAAACCATTTTAAATAATTAGTTTCCTAATAAACTTTGAGAAAACAGTAGATCAGAAATCTGTGTTAACGATAACTCTTTCTTCTCATCTATTGATGAGAGTCTATGTCTCAATAGCAATATTAGACATAAAACTATGTTAAATATGACAAACAAAAAATTCGCATAAATTCAATTTTTAATTTATTGCTTTTCATACCCACTAATTATCTTTACTAATTACACACCGAAAGGGTGGAGTTTTTGTGAACAGTGAGCTCAAAGATTTTTTGCCAGACATTAATTAATGCAATGTTACAGTTGGATAAGCGACCGATTTTGCTATCAGTCATCTTTTCATTCTGTTTTACTGTGTTTTCGGATCGATTCTAATAAATTTTATTAATATAATATAAAACTTAATGAATATCAATTTCATTGTTGATTTTGTTTCATATTTCTATTAATTAAAATTTGAAATTCAAAAGCATTTCGAAATTTGGTATTAAATGATTGGAAAACAAGTTCTTAAAACCTATTGTAACCGAAATATTGAGACTCTAATTTGGTAACATTCTTTACCACAATTTTTTCTCGCTGTCATCTAATAATACAAACATAATTTATGCATTGATATCAGTAATGAATGCACAGAATTTGCTAATTTATACCCGAATGCTTTCAACTCATACAACTCTACTCTTTATAAGTAAAGTACAGGTACTTTCAGTCAAAGTGTTCAAATCCCAAATGAAAATGAAGTTAATGCTATTTATTATATTATCATTTTTTATTACTACCATTTCATTGTTAACATCATTTTTGATGACTTTATTAAAAGTAAAATTAGAGCTGATATGTTTTTGTTTTATTTTTCTACATAATTGTCTTCTTTAATTATTATTCGTAGTTTAATTAACATAAATTTAAGCTTCATTTTTATTCATGAGACTAATAAATGTAAATCATTATATGTTTTTTCAGTCAATAGATAGTATTGATTGTTTTCATGATCAAGTCTTGAAGCAAATATTTTAGATAATAATCTTGAAATCTAATTATGTAGAAAATAATTAAAAATAAACTTATTTTTTATAACTCAGAACAGGAATTCATAAAAGCAAAGCAATGAAATAAGAAGGGATTCTTAAAATGAGATGAGGTTTTTGAAAATGCTCTCTCGATAGAAATTTTGTGCTTTCACTTCTATTGATGCAGTTAAGGGCAAGAATCGAGTTTATATCTATAATTGATTTCTCACATCAAATCAAATAATACATGAAATGAATAGCTTTATCAATCATATAAAAGGAAAATTATATTCTGACTTCATATCACATATCTCGATGAAGACTGATTTATCTGAAAGTACATTTGTTTATTAAACACAGTCTAAGCTCTTAATGTCATTTATTATATTTAAAGATTCAATGAAAACAATGTTTTGATGACTCGAACAGGAGTTAAATGCTGTATAAAGTATTGTTGAATATATGCTTTCTCAAGTATCCCTATTTATTACACAATGATAAATTTAAGTTATAAATTCATTAGAAAAAAGGTTCATTGTCTGGAATTCAAGGAAATATAGTTGTAAATTGTACCCATCGGGTGGCTTATGCAATACAGTCCTATTGAATCACAAAATGCCAGTAAGAATGCTGTTTGCAAATGATGGACTTGAAAGGAGGCAAATTTCAGACGTGATGTCCTAATCTGTTGGAGATATTATTTGTATAAAGTAACTGATGCTCAAAATGTAAAGCTATTCAGTTATACAATACAATCACTTCAATCTTCAATTCGGGCGCATCAAATACCTAAATAAATGCCTTTTATATATAAACAAGACTGACTCAGTCTTATAATTCGTAGTGAAATAGTTAATGATTTCTGAATTTAAATTATGTTTTTGATCATTTTTGCTACAATTAAACACTTCAATTATATTGAAATTGAGAAAATTATAAAATTCAAAGTTTTCTGACAACAATACAATTCTCAATTTATTGTTGGTTACGGACAGTCAGACAGAAACGAACAAATCTATGAATCCGTTTTCTTACACCACAAGTTAAACATATATATATATTTGAATTCAAATTGAAGATTCATGTAAAAGTAGGCTAACAAAAATTGAAAATAAATATTTTTACCAGTATTTCAAATTCAAATTTATTCAAAAATTGAATGCTTTGAAAAGTTTGAAATCAATACAATAACTAACGAAATGAATAGAATAAAAGTATATCGAAGAAAAACTTAGTTGAAAACAATAATTAAATTCTATTTATAGATAATTTTTGCAAATCCTCCGCTATAAGATTCCCATACATTTGACATTCTATATTAAAAATGATAATGAATGCAAATTTGATCTTAAAATTACGTCTAGTATTAAATAACTTATTGAGCCGACACATATCGGCATTTGGCACCTGTTCATCGGCTTATATTCCGCCTAAAATTTTGTAGTGATATGACAGCTGTGATTATGAATATTTCATAATTTTCTTGTTTGACTTTTGCTCTTCTTTCTCATTTTGAAGTATATGATGCTTATATGGATAAAAATGATATCGTGACTTGTGTTAAGTTTTCACGCGAAGCAACTGTTGGGCACAGTTTGTCAGATTTGAAACAACTATTTTTTCAACATTATAAGTATATATTTTTATTGCATACTTTCTTTTAGGTTCTGAAAAAGTGATTTTTCCAGGAAAATAAACTTTTATGCGAGTTGTGTTGAGGGCACACGTATTACTTATTCCATATATCCTACTCATTGACGAGAGAAGAGTTTTAGTTACAAACATCAGAGCAAACGGACGCGTTTTATTACTCGGATTAAGTCTTAATCCTTCTGTGATTTGTTGGTTGAGTTTGGTTTTTAGGGGGAACCAAAGCCTTAGCATTAGATGAGAAATTTTATCGGTTTCATTACGATTCTGATTTAACAAACAACTTAATGTGCATTTTTTTTATCCCAGATTATGATCCAATGGCTTTGAGTGTCTCAAACATGTACAGTCGCATGCCATCAAAGCTTTATTTTGAAAGCAAATTTTATGTCCATTTCGTTTTATTATTAGCAAAAATATTTTCTGATCAACACTAGTGTTAGGTTTAGTGAAAACAAATTCATCTCCATCTAAAAAGTTATCTTATTCGACAAATATGTTAATTAAATGTAATTTATGACAAATTTTTGTGCTCCAAAGCTTTAAGTAATAAGGAAAACACAGTCACTGAAACGATATTCAGACAAAATAGAAATTTATCATGTTGTTTATGCTTCAGTTCGTCTCCCAATGTTTGCAAAAAGAGAACACTTAAAAATGTTTTATTTTGGAAAAGTCTCACAAAAATGTCAATTGTGTCTCAAGCTGTGATTTTTAGTGTCACAATTAAAAGCTTTGCGTTCAGTGCAATTTATTAAGACACAGATCTCTCGCTCATTATTTATTGCTATAATTGTTGCACGAAATGCCACCGGAATATTATTCCAATAATTCAATCTTTTTTGTGATGTGTTAATATCTCATTAAACAGCATGAAAATTAAAGTCAAAAAAATTTTTGGTGGTTTGGATATGAACCAGAAATTCTTCAACGTTTAATCCTGATGTAAATCTTAAAAACTAGATAAAAATTTAATACTTTTAAAGTATTAAATTATTTGAAATGCTGTCATAAAGCATTTGCCGTTCAGGAAGTATACGTTGTGTTCTTGCATTTGCCGTTCAGGAAAATATTTCAAATATATTTGATACTTAATTCCAAGCAATAAATTTTTATTGTTATTGTTTCTCTTTCTTTCTTTTTCCATACAATTTGCAACCATTTGCTAACATTTAAGTCAATTCAAGCATAGATTGTTTGATTGAATAAATGTATTCCAATTCTGAAAATATTATGCAAATGAATGTATTCAGGCATGACTTACACCACTTTTTACGCTATTTTTGTCACTGACTTAATAGGAACTAATTTTGTCAAACAAATGTCCATTCAGTCTGAAATAGTGAACGAACTACTGGTCAATTAGTCATGTATTTAACATTCGGGGACTTTAATCATGAGATGACCCCATGCGGTGCCCAAAAAAGATTTTCCTCCTTTTTGCCGTTCAACCATTCAATGACCAGAAGTCTATCTGACTAACGAATTATGAAAAGAATGACTAATGAGTGTTAACTCCGACTAATTTCTGCATGAATTGAGAAACATTTTGCATTCTTCTGCATAATCGGAGATTTCGTTCAATTTATTTTTTACTTCATGTGTTGTAGTTTTCAAATCAGTTTTATTACATTGATCTCAACTCAAACTTAATTAAGTATAATTGAAGTGTTTATATTAAATCTCTTTTATTTATTACTAAAATTATGGAAAATTATATTTTGAGAGTAAGTCGAATGCCATTCAGTTGTCATGAATTTGATGAATAACTCTCGTGAGAACTGAAGCATACGTTAACCATTTAGGATCAGTCTGTAAATGGAAAATCCAGTGTACAGTATAAGTAACTCAAAGACTGAACCCGATTAATACACTATTTAATGGCAAAGATTCGACTGGTTGTGAACCTGAACTGTGAACCCAACTGGACTTTCACAGCATTGAAAACCATACTTATAGTACAGTACGAATCAATGGTTAACACCAGAACTTTTAGCTCTAATCTCACGTATTTTGTTCAGAGCATTGATTTCGTGTAATAAATCTTCCATTATGTTTGTCTGTACGACAGTCTGAGCTCCAGATTTTGCTTGAATTGCCAGCAAAACAAAAAGCTTCAGCTTCAATATCCATTGCATACAATTGATTTGAGTTGTAGATACGGTAGTTTCAGTATTTATTTCAATGAATCACTATTTAAAAGTTTATTTTTAAGATATTCAATTCGTTTATTATAAACATTAGATAAAAATAGTTTAACCTCAAACAGAGATGAGTTTTTTGTGAAATAAAAATTTTATTTGAATAAAAGTAATAAAAATTTCATGAATTTTTTAGATTTGAGTTCATCTAAGCCTATAATTTTTTATTTTCATACCTTAACTCAACTCCAAACAATTGGCAGATTTATAATTATTGTAAAATTTGACCACAAAAAAGATTACTTTTGTTACTTTTCATTTGATAAAGAATTTCTCACAATTTTGAATATTATATTTCTTATTCATATATTAATATTATGATAATTTTGATTTAAAGTTGAATTTGTTAACTTAAATTTATACACTTAGAATCTTGAAATAATATTCTCTAAGGATTCGTATAATTATATGAGAAAAGTTTATTCTAAAACATAACTCATACCACAATTTTATTTGATAGAAGTAATGTTAATCCTCATCATAAACTTAATGCTCGAAAATGATGATACGTTCATAATTCAGTGTAAATTTTTAATTTTAGAATTCATAAATGCGACAAATTTTTGCTGAACTTATTTTACGTGCTTTTAACATATTCTGCTCTCATAATAAAACTAACTTTGAAATATTGTACTGAACTGTTTTTTACTGTTTAGTAATAGTAAAGTGCATGAAAATATTTACATTATCTGTTATAATAACAATGAATAAATAATAATTTTGAAGATTCATAAATACAGAGGGTTTTCACTATAAATTTAAACGATTTTGAATGCTCATAACTCTCCTGTGCTTTAAAAAGTGTCCTTAGCGACCAAATAGTACATTGTAATCAAGCATATTATGCAACGCCGAAATACAATGCAAATTCTATAGACTAATTCTAATAACATGTGTTGAAATGTTACCAAATTGAAAGTATGCTTCTATTACTAGTGATGTAAACTATATCAAAAGATAAATCAAATAATTTTAAGATACAATAATATTATTTGCTTATTATTACTAAATATTTATAGAGTTGTGAGTATTCAAAATTGTTTGATTTAACAGCGAAAACTTTATATAGAAAAGCTGTAAATTGCTATAAATTAATTATTGTGAAAAATACCCTGTAATGTGCATAAAAATATCATATCTAGAGTCGCTGTGACAAATGTTAAGAGTGTTACTTTTGCCTAATTCTGTGCATTTTAGTTATTCGAAAAGGAGACTTGATGTGCACATAAATAATGATTTGATACTTTTATGACCCAATTTATGACCTGAAAATGTATTACAAGAGCGGAAATGTATTACATATAGTACCACTTCTAGTATATAATTTGCTGAATTTATGTATAATAACCTCGAATGCCTTTCGAAATTTACTGCACATCTCTTTTCACTTCTTCTACTCTTTTTTCATTCATATATCAACTGAATTGACAGAATTAGTCATTTAGTGTGTATTTTTGCAATACTAGTTGCAACTATTTTCCATGTTCTTATTCTTAGTGACACAACACCCAAAAAACATATTTTATTGCTAGTATTCACCGCCCGCTATTTGCGGACTATAATTCACCCTAAATTCCCGGTGCCCTTCATCTTGACTGCTCTAAGAAAATAGCGATTTGTAAATATTTCCATTTATGGAATGGTCTGTTAATTTTGACTTTCAAGCCTCCAATAGGTTCTGTCATACTTGAAATTTTATAAAATTGTTGAGTTTAAAATAATTGAAACATTATTAATTTATCTTTTTAACTAAATCAATAGTAAATAATGGTTATTGAGTAAATTTCACGCAGAGGTTTCAACATTCAATGAACTAAACTTTTAATCAGTAAAAATCTTTTTGATTATATCACTCCAAAAATTCAAAAATGAGTATTTATTTTCAGAATTTATATTTTTCATCAAAAAGAATTAGTTTCCATAAATTAAGTTTGAGTCGTAATATTTTTGTCTTTAAAAGTTCATAAAATGGTTTATTGGATCCGATCGCTTACATTAACCTATTTTTCACATTTGACTAATTGAGTGCTGAATGAAAATTCCTTGCAATAAAACCTCAATATCCTGTTCTAATCATCCAATGGGTTAAAATTCATTTTAAACTATAACATACTATTTAATTTCAAATTTATTCATACGAACAGTTATTACCAAATGATTTATATTAACAGATAATTTCTCCAATAGTATCATAAATTCGAAATAATCTGACAGAAGAAGTCAGTTCGTTATATAAAAACTATAATATAGTATAGTAAGTGAAAATTGAAAGTTTAAAGTTATGAGCCTTTTCTCATAGAATCTGTGAACCATCAAACTGTTTTTGAGCACAAAATTCAATTTCTTCTCAAATGATACCAATTCATTAGAGCTGTAAAGATCAATAAAAAACAAGTTTTTTTTCCAAAAAATAATACATGAATTTTTTATAAAATTTTTAGTTTATTCATTTTTCGTGCTCAACAAAAAAGAATTTCTAAGTAGGGATGGAAGAGATGCATTTGATGTATTATACGGTATAATACATGTAATAATACATATGACTTTTTGGAAAAATACATGTATCCCCTATTAAAAATTAGAAAAATTGGAAAAACATTAGCCAAAATTAATAAATTTACTAAACTTAGAAATAAATTGTCAAATGAAAAGGTTGAAAAGTTGTTAGCAATTTAACTTAATTTTCGCAAGGTTATTCATTCAAATCATTTATTCGTAGTTCAATTTTTGATGAAGGATTTATAGATCAAAAATCAGCAATTATGCTGTGAAATGTTGTGAAGATATTGAAAAAGAACAAGAAGATTATTAATTTAGAAATAAGTCTTCAATTTCTCATTTATTACTTTTTCAGAATATAAATTTGTCTATTATTTATCATTGAATTACATATATGTTCAGTAATAAATTATTTAAAGCTGAGATCTTCTCAATTTAAGAAAATACATGAATTATACATGTACAATTGATGAGCAAAATAAAATTTGGTATATTTTTGTTCCTTATTTCTAAGAAAATACAATCTTTTGTTTCAATAATTGTTTGTTCCGTCAATTTATATCCAAAAATGAATTCATTGTTCGCCGAAAGGGGTTTTGAGATAAATACTTATTTAAGTGCGAAATTACACAAATATGTTCACGTTTTTAAAATATAATATAACATTTTAGTTAACCTTCAATAGAACAAGAGAGTCATCCCTTCCCTTAAATAATACACGCTTTTAGCGATAAACACCATTTAATTTACATTTGAAGAGCATTTTTTAAAAATGATTGAATGATAGAGCAAAACGTCTCCGCTTTTCTCTTAAAGATATAAATAAGATAATAATAGTGTTTTATTTTCCTCCTGCCATAGCTTGAGAAAGGCTTACACGTGAAATTATCATTTTAAAGCTTCCCCTAATTATCAGTCGTTTTGGTTCACTTTTTCATATAAATGGTTAAATTACTATTTTGGTTGTCGAAGAAAATCAAGTGGTGCTCTTCTTCACCTCAATTATGTTGTTATGTCTACAGTCATCACTATTATTGAACACTCAGTGATGCTCTTTTTAATATCTCGTCTCAACGTTATATTTAGGGCTTTTCGCTATATTTGAACAATTATTTAATGTTAAAATAGTTTGAAAATAAGTATTTCAAAGATTTTATTGATTGCAAAAAAATGTAATTACTTCTGAAGGCTCTGCATAAAAACATAAACGTCTGGTTTCAAAAGAATGAGATTATAATTTATATACTGTTTCCGATATAATACTAATCAATTACTATTAGAATCATTTAAAATATTTCTAGAGATTCAGACATAATATTAAATTTTTTTGACTTGAATTTAATAATTTTCTTGGAAAAACATTTTTATTTCTTCGAATTTTGCTTCGAAGAATTCTTTAAATGGTTTAATAAATCACAATAATTATAGTTTAGTTTAAGTTTTAAAGTTTTTATTTTCAATATAATACGAAAACTACGATTTGTATAATTATATTTAAAGTGTGACTCTCTTATAAATTGTAAAATAATCTGTTTTTGTTGGAGAAAAGAGAAAATCATAGAGTTGTTGAAGAAGAAGTTCACTCATCACAGATAAATTGAATACAGACTTCGAAAACACATTCTTCTATCACATCGTCTTTCTTGCAAATGGAATGGAATTTACGCTTCGCATAAATATTGTACAACCAATTGGTGAGTGAGTTAAGGGTCACCGGAGAAGTCGCTCAGAATTTCTTTTTATGCCAACTCTTGAATTTATTTTCTATTCAAAAGAAGGAAATGTGAACTGATGTTTATCGCGTCACTCGGAATGCGTTTAACGCAATGCGATTCATATTATACTAAACTTACTAATGATTGGCATTTCAACAAATGGACTGACATTACAAGAGTGCAAAATAGACTCCGTTTACACTTCAAAATATACTCAATCAAATTTGGGAATAATAGTGTTTAGGTTAACAATGATGTCAACAACAAAATATTGTTCTTTAAATCAATTTTAATCTTTCTGTCAAACACTCATTTCACTTATTTTAGGTAAATAAAAGGGTATAAATTATTATTGATTTTATATCTAAGTTTGAAGTAATACTTATAAGAAAAGGCACTTTTCTAGAAAACATACTCTTCAGAAAACATTATAATCAGCTAATTTTGTTGAAAAATCAATCTCTAATCTCCTTTGAAATGCTTTGCACCGAAACAAATTTGGGCAAAAATCTGTTTTTGTTTGTTTATTTAGTTGAGAGGACTTTTTTTGCTCTCATATTTGCTTTTGCGCTTCTATTTCTAGCGACAAAAACTTTTACTTTAACTCTAGATATTGACCGACAAATTGTTGTGTTTGCCAGTCTTATACATTTTTACATTAAACAGATGCCTATATTTCCACATTTATACTATATATATATCATCAAATGATAATGCATTTAATACTGTCAGACAGTATTTCTCTCTCATTATTTGCATTGCATGACTTGATTCACACTCTCGCGAGGCCTTTAATTATATTCATCTTTTCACTACTGTCTCTCATATTACACTTGGAATTACATATTTATTCTATTATTGTTGTTATAATACTTGCTTTAATGTTAGAATTAGTTGTTTTAATGAATGACAATTCTCTGAATATTTGTAATTTGTGCGACTTGTCTGTTATATTCAACTCAAGTTTGTCTCTCAGAGAAGAAAATTGTATTGAGCAAAGATTTAATTAAGCGCATGAAAACGCTTTTAGGCTTTAATCGATTTTTTCAAAGTTTATTCAATTAAAATTACATTTATTGCTTTGAATTAATGTTATTATATCTCAACTTAAATTTCATATCAAAACATAGCTCCATATTTAAAGAATAGTGAGTCCAAAAATGTTTGTATTTTAATTTATTCATAAAATCTATTGAATTCATCATAATTTGTGATCTTAACTGAATTGAACAAAACAAATATGTTTTATCATTGAAACCATGATTTAATTTTGATTAATTCTAAACTTGAAACATGTTTGAAAAATACTCTAAAAATGTTTTAAGTTGAAAAAAATGAATTCATGTATTGGTAGTGTTGCCAAACCCTAAGAAGTGAAAGTTGGACTATTCCTACTATTCCTTTTAGCCGAAAGCGATTTTTTCACTCCTTTATTAAAGCAATAGTAGATTTGACGCACACTCCAAATGACTCTTTCTAACAGATCCATCTCTCACAGCATCTTCTCTTAAGCTTCACTCATATAGACCTTACTGTATGTGTAGAAAAAGTTGAAGACTGAACTAGTTATACAGCACAACTTGTCTTATCGTCATTTTTACTACAATACTTTTTTGTTTGCTTTTATTGCAGAAAACTCGACACAATTGAAAACCGAATACTCGCTATCTATTGTTTACGTGCTTCACAACTATCGACGGAATAAAGAAAACAAAACAGATTTTCCTTGGCTTTATTTTGTATTTATATATAAACATAAACTTGAACTTTGTGTACATAACATTGACTCTGGAAAAAAGAACACTTATTTTCAAATTTGTGGCTCAAAACACAATTCAGTGTCTCTTTCTGTTGACTGCGATTATCAAGATATCAACTGACAGGTAAAGTAAAATTATGATTAAATGGCTATAATTTTTGGTTATTTAGATCTACTTTTAAAGACCCCGCTATTAGAAAACATAATACAAACCCTATTAGAGTATGAAGAAGTGGCAAAGAATTTATATTTGATATTATTATAATTATTTTATTTTGTTTCCTAAAAAAGACGATTAATTGTTGGCCAGAGGGAGAAGTAATCTCTAGTTTGGGTCCTTATTTGAAAATTTGATTAAAACTAAGTTGCCTTAAAATATAATTGCCATTGTTTCACACGTCCATCAAATAGCGAAACAACAATTTTAACTTATATTTTTTCTAATCTATAAGTCTGTGCTCACAATAACTAAGGATTTCAAGTAATCGTTTCTCTAAAGTAAAGAACTTCTTATTCTCACATTAATTTTAGGACTTATTTTGTTCCGATTTCGTTTTTCTCTCATTATTTTCTGAATAAACTCAGTTGAGTTGCTTTAATCCATTATTTATTAAAGTCAGAATCATTTTAAGATCAAATTACTTTCAAGTCTTTTTTCCTGAGGAATGGCTTTTACTTTTCAATTAGTGAAGAAATTCAAGACCTTTTCCTTCTCTAAATTCAACATCTTATGATTTTTTAGATATATTTTTCTAAAAATATATTTGATTTTAAAAATGTTAGAAAATTGTGACAAATAGGAAAGACTGGAACCAAACACAATATTCTCTACACTTTAAGTTGATTAATATGTAATTGTAAAAGTATTGAAGGTATAATAAATTTGATACTTTGATCATATTTTTTCAAATCAATCATTTCTAATTATCAAAAGAGAGATTTATGAAAAAATATATTAGTTTTAATAGAGATAAAGTAAATTAAGCATAAGAACAAAGAACCCGAAAATATAATTAATAAACTTACCTCATAATAAGCTTAAGTATGGTTTCATAAACCCTCTGTTAAAGCATACATTTTATCGTGAAATTTTTCGCAGCGCTCAAAAAGCTATTCAAAAACCTAAGTAAACATAATCTAACGAAATATGCATTGCATTGTTTAGAAAGTAAACAATGATTTAAATGCACACAAAATGTTACTTACAATAATTTTATTATAAACTTGTTCTTGAATTTATCCAATACTTGATTTCATTTCGATACTCGAGTTTCGAGAGAAGAAAGTTAGCAATACTTTAAAAAAGAGAAATAATTTGATGAAAACAGTGGGTTACGGAGTTTTAAGCTTTGCGACCATTTTTGAAAAACTAATAAAAGCCGAACCAAATAATATAACGAATTGTGTCCACCTGTCGTTTGTATGACTGTCTGTATGTATAGTCACAATTTGTAATATTTTCCATATTGTTCTTTTTTCTTTTCCCCGTTTCGTATTACTATCAAAGGTAGTATTTGTCGCTCTGTTAAGTTTTATTAACAATTTACAGCTTTTGTGCCACAGATGCTGTCATAATTGACAATATTCTGCTGCAAATTCTAGTCAAGTATTATATTCTACTGTTTGTCATATGTATTGCAATGTCACAAACTTTTAGTGTATTTGCTAGAATAAGACTGATAGAAATATCATTGAAAAAGTTATTGTAATCCTAATAATAATTTTACTACGAAACAGATGCACACATATATAATTTCTCAGTAGAAAAGTATTTTCTATTCAATTGCCAGAAAAATATAATGCTTCACATTATTAGTGATAGTCTTATTAATAAAATTCTGATTATAAAAGTAATAAATATTTCGTTAGGTTTGTTATTCTATAGCTATAGCAGTCGTAACCAATGGTAGCAAATTATTTCTATCGCTATAATTTTATTCTAAAATTAAAATTTGTCATAATTTATTTCATTAATGCACAACTTTATAAGGGAAAACATTAAAGTTTGCAATTGATTGAAATCTTCCTCTTTTTAGAACAAATTCTTCTTGAAACTAGTTTTCACTCTTAACTTTTCTACTCATAGCTCGAAGCTATTCCTCCTCTTTCTTTCAAGTCTTAGAGTATTGTTATATAGAAAAAGGCGCAACACTTCAGTAACAAAGTTGAATCGAAAAGTTAAATGAATTCAAAGTCTTATTGAGAATTTGATGATTCACTGCTAGAAAAAGAAACACACAGAGTAAATACGTGTCCTGTGAACCAATTGATTAATAGATAATTTTATTAGAAGTTTTTTGTATAAAAAATCTTTTATATTTATTTGAGTTCTGAGAAGTATCGTTTAAAAACTGTAAGACATTTTTCTAATTTAAGTTTTCCAATTATGGATTTTACCGAATGAAAAAAAAAATTAACTCATTCTTGTTGGGAGTCTAGTCTGGTCTACCTCTACACCAATTCATAATTATCTCAAATATTTCAAATACAAACCATTCATTGAGAAACGAGTAAAATAATCAATTAGAAATAGAAATTAATTTCGTCAATTCCAAGAAAAAAATTTCTGTACAATTTTCAAAATTTTATTCTAAGAACTCAAGTGAAATTCTTAGGCGATTTATGGTTACAAATTCAAAGGTTAAAATTCCAAATTTTATAATATTTAAATGCTGTATTTTATTCAAAGACAAGTTTGATATATGGTTTGCATTGAAATAAAAGGAATTTTTCTCGTATAATCAGATTTCGAGGTCTTTTTGCGCTAAAGAAAGAATTTCAATTAAGTAAAAAGTGAAATCCCGGTAATATTTTATTTTAAATCGTTCGCCGAATTGATGACTTAAATTTCATGAAAGTTTTCGTCATGAACTTTTTTTTGAGTCAAAAAATCCTTTCAATGATTTGATATTTTGTTGTCGATATCTATGAAGATATCACTCATCATCAATCATCGCCTCAGAGATGATAACATAAGAAAAAGAAGTAAAAAGTTGTATTGAATTAATATTTTGAATGGTGATATATATTTTTTTCAAAAGAAGGTAGAAATGCGGCACAACTCACTTTCCTTTGAAAACTAATCCCCGAAAAAGAATTCGATTCTTCACTTATTTCAAACTGCATTTCAACTGATAGATTGCATTTTTTATAACTCTTCCATTTCTGTTAATAATTTTTCAAAAACGGTGAAAAGCAGTCACAGCCAAAATATATGAAATTCAGTCAACATTTCCAAGAATAAAGTATTTAATTAAACCCATTTTTGAAATTTATTATTATAATTCACTAAAGATTAAAATGATTTTTATTTCTGTAACACAATAATAGATTTTGAATGCATACGAGATTAAACCCGAGTTAATCTAACATTAAAGTAAATCTATTAATACTTTAATACTTTGTGAATAGATTTTCTATTGATATGACTTGTATTAATTATGACATAAGTATAGATTTTGCAAAACTTTTCAAACTTGAATACTAGTATTAGAAAAAGTTAGTCTCGCACTAATTACTAATCCTTGTTTTATTTGGATTAATCTTTTTTGTATGCAGAATTAGGCATTCATATTGTATTAAGTTTCAGTACATTATTCTCTATTTTAAATTGAAAGTGCATTTGTTTGATAATTCTCTACACGTGTTGGCTCAAAAAATCAATGTTTTATTTGAGTATCATTTTATATATTGATATGATATGATACTCATTCATAATAAGTTGTATCCAAGCGACAAATTCAATTTAACACCAGTATCATAATTGCTAAAAAATGCTTAACTATTTTTCAAGACAAAAATTCTCTTTAAATTTTCGTCACGCAAAAAATCAATGTGTATTTCAGTGAAAATGCTCAAAATGTTGAGGATTTCGAATAAATTATGAAATTAATCTTTAAATGGTTGAAATCTTATTCCTTTTATTGCAGACAAATAAAGCTCATGAATTCACTAATGAGTTTGTGTAATGAATTTTTCCTTCGAGTACCAAAAATTTTTGGTCAATATTTACTGATTTAAAATATAACCAAATTTTACAGATTATATTTACATTAAGGCTAACAATTAAAAACACATTTCCAAAATATGCTCAACAATTACTTTTAAAAATCGATTTTCAGTATTTTAGGAAAGAATCTAAAAATGAAACTTTAAATAAATAAATCAAATGTATGAAAACCCCTTTTTA